>CM025783.1:54789423-54826625 GCA_014636745.2 Centella asiatica
GAACTCTCTGCATTTGTAGAAGATCAGTTGTTGAACCCATGTACTTAATTAGACGTGCTGCTTTTTCAACATAGCCGCAGTATGTCCTATCATTTGTCCTTTCGGACTTATGTATCAGACTACTTTTGACTTTTTGTTGCTTATTTTTCATTTTTTGATCTTCGAGCATTTAATGATCGAGAGTTGTCATTGGACCACCAAACTTCAAGAAATATCTTTCCAGTTATATTTGATGCTTCTTTAACAAGCTTATATGATTCCCGTGAAGACCTGATGACAAGTTTATGCAGACATAACTATCCCCTGATAACAAGCCCTGATGTAGACTCGATCAGTGCTCCTGGATCCCCTGATGACAAGTCCTAATGAGGACTTGATCAGTGCTTCATGCTTCACTTGAGTTCATCTATATTTGTAGAGCTAGCCAAGTGCTTCTTAATCCCCTGACGTTAAGACCTACTTGCATCCACTAATGGCTTTCACCGATGCAGTGTTGATCATTCCCTCTGATGGTTTCCCCTGATGGGTTGATCTGCCACTGTCATACCCTGATGGGTTTCCCTAATGAGTTGGCCTGCCACTGTCATACCCTGATGGGTTCCCCTGACGAATTCATCTTACAGAATTAATCACTGATACTTTGTTTACTTTGTCTAGAATGTCTAATGTGCGGAATACTTGAATGCTTTTAAGTATAACAAACATTCATTCTACACTATCAAGTCATTTAGAAGTTTTCACTGATGACTTGCTTAGTGTTGAATAGTTCATTCACTGATGACTAAGTTGATCATCAGTAGAGACAAAGCTTGTGCAAAAATACTAAGGTTTATAGAACACCTTGAGCATTCACAGATGCACAACAAAAACTCTAATCATCATCATCATCAATTGTATCTAACAACTTTTCTTTATTATTTTCAAAGAACATTATCATGCCAAAATTGTAGTTTGATATATTATAACTTTAAAAAGATTCAATTATAATTTATTACTCCATTCATATTTACATGTCTTTTTAGAAAGAAAAATATATTCTTTTTTATATGTCTCTTTCAAGTTTCAATGAAGTATTAATGACTTAATTTTCTATATTACCTTACATTTAGTATTAATTTTTTTATATGTCATCGTTTCCAACAAACTTTTAAAGATAATATTGAACTTTTACATATTTTTTAGTCAATTAGACATAAAATTAATGCAGTTCTTAATAAGCATATTTTTTTCGTCTAAAATGACATAAAAGAAAACGGAGGGAGTATTTATTTGTGATGACAACTAAGATAATATAATCATAAATGATGAAAATAGTTGGAACTAAATAAAGGTATTTTAGTTGAACTTTATTTCACTTAAAGATATGGAGTATTAAAAACATATAGTGAGATATATGAGGATCTATAATAACATATATCTTGATTATTATTATAGAGTTTAGGGGGGGACGCCCCCCCCTCGTCCCTATGTACGTCCGCCACTGCTTATGTCTTACTACCTTGGAATGGAGGTACAACAAACTGAAGGCAGCATCTTTGTTTCTCAGAAGGCTTATGCAGCCAAAATCCTTCAGAAATTCAGTATGGAAAATTGCAAACCGATTAGTACTCCAGTTGCTTTTGGGACCAGATGGTCAAAGTTTGATGGAAGTGCGAAGGTAGACTCATCGCTTTACAGAAGCCTTGTTGGAAGTCTCAAATTTTTAACTTGTACGAGGCCTGATATTCTCTATGGGGTTGGTCTTATTAGCTGATATATGGAAGCACCTACCTTGACGCACATGAAGATAGCAAAGAGAATACTTCGATATATCAAAGGAACCCTTGATTATGGTCTGACTTATTATTGATCAACTGTTTTCAGGCTCTACGGGTATAGTGATAGTGACTGGGATGGTGATGTTGATGATCGAAAGAGCACCACTGGTTTTCTGTTTTTCTTAGGAAATACGGCTATTACTTGGTGTTCAAAGAAGCAACCTATTGTAACTCTTTCAACTTGTAAAACTGAGTACGTTTCAGCTGCATCATGTGTTTGTCATGTCATGCTGTTTGGTTATGGCGGATGCTGAAAATGATTGGGCTGCATCAAGGACAAGCTACTACAATCTACATTGATAATAAGTCAGCTATTGTGTTGGCTAAGAATCCAGTTTTTCACGATCGAAGTAAACACATTGATATCAGATATCATTACATAAGAGAGTGCATTGAAAGGATGTGGAATTGGCATATGTGAAGACCAATGATCAGATTGCAGATATTTTTACCTAGGCGTTGAAGCTTGAAGATTTTACCAGGCTGTGTACGTGGATTGGAGTTACAAAAGAAGGTCAAGTTTAAGAGGGGGTGTTGAAATATTAAACTTGATTCATGAATTGCAATTTAATACAGATACATGAATGTTCATTCAATTTGATTCATGTAGTGATGTTTGATTCATGTACTGCTAAGTGCAGAGAATGTTCATGGTTCATTGTAGTTAGATACATCTAGAACAAGTAATTTATTATGTTCATTGTATCAAAGATCCCTTACAACCTATAAAAGGATCTGCTAAGTTTATTTGTACTTAAGTTAATGAAATTTCAGTTGCCTCTAGAAAATTTAGTTGATCATATCACTGATCATTTTCTCCCAAACCTGGTTTCATTTTTTCAACATATAATACTCCGAATTAATTAGTAAAATATAATTAATATTTAACAATTATTATTATTGCTAATTATAGTTTACTCGAATTTAAATTATTTAGGTAAAAGGATTAAACATAAAATTGTAAGTACTAAAATATGATTTTGGTTGATTTTTTTACAAAAAAAAAAATGTAATTATATTAGCCATTATGATTACGAGGGTATGTCTGTCTTCAACTACATAAAGTCGCCTAAGGTTGCTATTTGCGCCTTAGTGGAGCTTTATTGAGGAGAAACAGATTGCCCAGCACACAGAGGTACTAAGAGCATTATTAGATGGATGCAGGTTCCACAAAAATATAAATTTTGGAAAGCTAGTCGTTGAGCATCTATGTGATTTAGAGCCTCTTAACGAAGAGAACTATAACCCTTTTATTTGAGCTTATATTTTAGAAATTCTAGATTCTTGTATCATAAATTACACTGCTAGAGCATGTGACAATCAGTGACCAAGGCGAAAGAAATGGGCATGTGTCTTGCCGTCAAATTTATATGCTTATAGTAGAAAATGGGACATGGTTGATAACTTGATAAGCTGAAACAAGCAGTCAGTGACATGGAACAGGTGATGTATCCCAACCAAGGTCGGAGAACAAAGATTTCATATACATTTTCACCTTTCAGAAGTCAAGTTCTCAAAAGTGGCTTCTTTTGGCACAGTCTAGCACAAAGATTTCATAATACAGGAAAAAACATTTCCACATCAATTTTTGATAATTTTGCACAGGATCCCATATTTGTAAAATTTTAAAATGTGTGTAATAAAAGCATTTGATGCATAAAATATGAGACTAACGTGAAAAAAATATTAGATTCAATGAGCTTTCCTTGTATTAATGGATTCTCATAATATGCACTTTTGAGAAGGTAAAGCCATGAGCTCGCTTCCCTCTAGCCTGATATATTTTCCACCTCCGGAATTCCAAGATTTTGCTAAAGAAAGACTTTGAAATTGAAATAGTACTCTGTATAAATTTTGAAATGGATAATGTAGGCGTAATAGAGAAAATTTTACAGATTGTATACTAATTTGAATTTAAAAATCGGTCAAACCAAATAAAAAGGCAGAAAGAAAATCAAATTTAAGAATAAGGTTAGTTATGGTCGTCCTCTTGTTGCTGCTGCTGCTCTGTCCAAGCGTGGTCAGGGTCGCTCCAGGATCTGGGTCTCACTCCAAGCTTGAAGAATAACAGCATTTCTAGCGTTTCAAACACTTTATGTTGATCCAAGAAATCATTCCAAACGCCGCTAACAATGCAATAATTGTTGTTATAAGGCTGCCGGTGGTGCGCCGCGTGCTGTGACCGGGACACGAGGATTCCGGCGCCCTGGAGTGCCACCACTAGAGGAGGAAGCTTGCTCTTGGTGCCATGCGCCCATGCGTGAAACTGTTGGCTAAACATGATGCACCCCGAGCATGCCCCCACGAATGCCATCACCACAGGCTGATCGCGTCCACACACAAGGTCTATTGGTAGTACCACAAAAGTTATGGCGCGTGCGAGCGCATGAAGGTTGTTGGCGAACTGACGGCGAGTGATTATCCAGGGAAACTGGTGGTGGCCTTGGAATGCCTCTATTTGAGAGCCGAAAATTGGGGTGGAGGCATCCCCGTAGTTGTCGACCCCCCAGTGGTAGACCCCGGATCCGAGGTCCGCAAGCAAATAACCAGTAAAGCTGGCAAGGAGGGGCTGCAGGAGGGTTAGCCAGCTGGAATGAGAAATGCTAGCAGCTGCTAATCCTCCTGTGACGGAGTTGGCTAGAGAAATCAGGACGGTGGTGCAGCCGCTTGTTACCCACGCACGGTGAGACCATGTGGACTGTAGATCTTTAGGGTCAGGAATTAATCCTTTAGTTTTGGGGGCAGGATCAGCCTGTGAGTTAATCAGGAGTTGTGCTGAAGGTTCTGTATTAACATTGAGAATGAGTTGCTGCTGCTGCTGCTGGGAGTATTTGATGGGCTTCTTGGTGGTGGTGGGGGTGGTGAGTGAGCATGAGACACTTGTTCTGGTAAGCAGAAAATAAGAAGGTGAAGTATGTCGGTGGCTTATAAGTGATTGGTGGTGGATGTTGTGTCGCTGCTGAGGCAAAATCAACATATTTGTTAATTTGCTTGTACGTACTACGGTTGGTTGAACTGGCTCGGTGTTCTTGAGAAATTAAATGGCTACCCAAATTAAGATGGATTAATGTAGCTAGCTAGCAGTCTAGACAATATATCAAAGAGAAATTTGTGGTATGTAAATGAGCTATAGATATATATATATGTCTAAACGAGAGACCGAGAACAGATTAAGAGTTTTGTGGTGGTCGATCACTTAATGGTTAACTTGACTTTTGTTAGAGTGTGGCATGCATATATGTTGAGGTGGAGAAGAGTGATGCGTGGGGAATTAGACGTCGCTCAATCTGTACGTGTACGTGGGGAGCTAGCTAGATTTAATTCGCATAATAATTCTAAAATTTGCGTAGACCTTCTTTCATTCGAGAACATTTACCAACCACAATCTTTCTTTCTATTACTTGTACAAATCCCCCTCCACCACCCACACCCAATCACCATCACTCTCAGCAATTTATTTATTACTCCGATCCTATATGGTATTTCCGCATGTACGATAGGTTTACCGTTATAAATTCTGAGTTATAATAGATTTCCAAATGAAAATTAGTTAAAACTTTATTTTTCTTAAATTGTTTTTAGCTAGTCCAAAATTGATTAAGTTGAAGTGGAATCTGGTTTGATTGATTAGTAACTTAATTTATTTAGTATTTATAATGCTAATCTGGTGATGACATAGCTCAAAGAACTGTTATGGATCTTATCTAAAATTGGTTAGAGTTCTACTTTTTGGTTTTTTTCAGGAGTGTTCTCATCCGAAATTCATAAGGAACCTTTTTTTTAATTTTTTTTAATGACAAAAAATAAAATACATGCAAGATTATATACTGAGTTAATAGACATTCACTGTGTCCTTGGAATTGAACAAAGAAAACAAGTTTTTCTAGACTCTACTCATTAGCACATACCAAATAACTATGAATATATATAAACAGTGCACCACAAAAAACAACAATCTCTTTTAAACACAATAATAATATGGTTACAATAAAAATATGATCGACAATAATAAACTTACACATTTACAAGTTATATTTAATTATAATAATATTATCGTATTGTTACTTAATATTAGTAATAAACACATATTTAAAAATATTTACAATTCATATATGTAAATCTCAATTAAACATACAACCTTAATAGTCATAATATATATATATATATAGCTTTTTTTTAAATAAAGACAATATTAATAATGATACTTAAAAAATATATAATTTATAAATAAATTAAACTTTAAAAAAATATATATGTGCATGTATTGTGCACGAGCTACGTTGCTAGTACTTATGAGGACAATTACTGTAGATTAAACCAAATGACAATTAATAATCTTGAGGATTATATAGTGGTGTGACCTATACTATTGTTTGAGATTTTCAAGTTAAAATTCAAAATAATTCTTTTGATTATTTAATAATTCGGCATAATTGGCTCTTAAGAAATTCTCTGTGTATCACTCATGAATTCTGTTTCCTTTTAATTTGTTTTCTCTTCTTTTTAGTGTGTGCTTGTGATTTTTGTGCGATTTCCATATTTTCCTTTTAACCTTTTTCGCACCTAAGATATGCTTGTAGTTCAATTTTGTCAACTAAGACAATACACCAAAAGCAAACAAGTTGATATATAGCAAAACTGACCAAAAATGATATAGCAAAACCAACCAAAAATTAATCAAACACCAAATAGTTACATCATATTCTCTATTTATATTTTAGTTGATTTGTTTGTTTAAATTATAATATGATTTTACTAAAATTCCAAAAAGCAAATGCAAAAATTTGATTTTAAGGTTATGTTTCGCACGCGGAAATCTTACGATGGGAATGAAAATGTTATATATTACGGTGGGTTTCAGATTCCCACATTATGTAGGTATCCTTCATCCCCTTTGATCATTTGTCCTTTCTTTATATATTAATCCAAACATAAATATTATGAGTATAGGAATGAGATACACATTCTCATGGTAAGATGTTTGCACGCCACACATAGCCTAAGAGCCGACTTACTTTGTAGAATGTGATCGTATTAAGAATGGGAATGAGGCGAATAAATATGGGAGGAATAGGGATGGAATCAAAGAATATCTTCCTTTGTTTACTTTAACATAGAGTGAAAATGGAATAAAAGGTGGAATGAAAGTTACATGCTTAAAAAAATATACTTATACTAATGTATTACATATTAAGAGATCTACTATAAAAAATATTGTCAAAATTTACATAAATTTTAACAATAGACAAAAATATACGGTATAACTTAAATAATAGAATAAACTTCATTTTTTTAAACTTTATATGAAAAAATTATTTGTTCAATATCCTGCTCCACCTAATTTTTTTTCTTTAAAATAGATCATAGTGTCCCTTAAGTGCTTGTAAAGAGGAGGCAAAGAAACCAACAAGAGAAGAGCATGATCCTCATCCTCAATTTTGACATCTACGTTTTGTAGTTCCATCAAAATCGAATTGAATTCCCCTATGTAAACCTTGAGATCAATTCCCTCTGCCATTCACGAGGTATATAGCCTTTGTTTCACCCGTAGACGATTCGTCAACGACTTGGTCATGTACAGCGACTCCAATTTTGCCCATAAGCCCGCCGCCATACTCTCCGCCAATACCTCCCACAGAACATTATTAGAAAGACACAATTGGAGAAATGACAGTGCTCTTTCATCCATCACTTCCCAATCCTCATCCTTGATTTTCTTCACTTCCCAATCCACGTCAGACATATCCTCAGGTTTTGTAGGTATCCCATCAATAGCTTTACGCAACCCTTGATGAGTTAGAACCGCCTTCATCCTAACCTGCCATAGACTGAAGCTAGAATTGTCGTTGAACTTGTCGTTGTCATATTTTGTTGTTTTAGACCCGCTTGAAGCCATAATCCCAATTCCGTAACCGTAGCTTTAATGTCAATTAGTTATAAATTATACCGGCTAAGCACACAAACAATCAAAGATATAACAATCACAAGAACACAAGATTGTGCACTTCTGCACGGCTTGGCTGTGCGCGACTCCTGAAGTCCCTATCTCGTTCCCTGCTCGTGCATGTCCGTGCAGAAGTGCACGGCCTGGCCGTGCGCGACCCGAGACTGAGACGCTTTCGCAATCAAGACCAAAAACAAGCTCAGAACCTTGAAATTTGATGAGACAAAGTCCAACACATTGTCTAATTGTTTATTCTATGTTTTGTAATGCAATTTATCTGTTAAACAATGTCCAAATGTAATTCATTTGTCTGCTTTGGAAACTTGGCAATTTTCTATTATTAACTGCTTCATAATTAGTTTTCAATAAATTAGCATAAATAGTTGGCTCTTAAATCTCAAGGAAATTGCTACAATTAATAAGATACAAAAGGATGCAGATAGTTGTGAGTGTCAATCTCTTATGTGTTTAATTTTTAACGAGTTCATTCAAATATGAAAATTTCAAAATCAAGTCTAGGTTCAAGTTATAAATAACAATCTAAAAAGAGAAAAAAGATGCAACGAGGGTATCATGTTTATTAAACCTCTAGAGTCTGGACCTTGAACTTCACGTTACTGATTAAATCACTTCTCATGCTTTTCGTTGAGTATGTAGCTTAAAGTGTTTGCAAAAAGAGGTGGGAACTTGTTAGGTGTTAGTGAGAGGTGAGGCAGTTAGAGAAAAATATAGAGAAAATAATAGTGTGTTTATTTTCATTATTTTCTCATTGAGATATTTTATGGTGGATTTATGAGAATTCCCCCGTGGTTTTTTCTAGTTGAGTTTTCTACGTAAATTCTGTGTCCCCTTTATTTTATACAGTTTGTGCATATGTGTCGTCATAATTGGTATGTGTTGATTCTTTAGCAGTTGATGAATTAAGATAAAGTTAATTCATACTGTGGGTTTCTAAGAAAGTGGTTCAAAAAGTAAATGTCTAAAGTTTAGTGGTTATTTAATTAGTCTATCATTGCTCTTGCACGGAGAGACTCCCACTCTTACACTTACCTAGCCAATTGGTGTGGTTAACAGTGTCTTGATTCTTTACAATTGGTATCAAAGCTCCAGGTTAGGAGGACCTACGTTCATCAAGAAATCTCACAGGTTACAAACCCAAAGATGGCAAGCACAAGTATGAGATATGATGTTGAGCCATTTGACGGAAAGTCAAATTTCAGTATTTTTGCAGAGTACTGTAAAGAATATACTGGTTCAGCAAGGGTTGTTAAAGGCACTCGAGGGGAAGCAGAAGAAACCAACAATGATGAAAGATGAGGAGTGGACGGATCTTGAAGCAAAGGTGGTAGCATCGATCATATTAAGTTTGGCACCACATGTCAAATATCAGGTGATGACGGGAACTTCTGCGAAAGTCGTGGGGGAGAAACTTGAAAAAGTTTACATGTCGAAGTCACTGTCAAACAGGTTGTATTTGAAGAAAAATTTGTATCGGCTTCGGATGGAAGAAGGTTCAGATTTGACCGGTCATATTAATGAATTTAATAGACCGGTGACCCAGCTTACAAGTATTGATGTAAAGTTGGATGACGAAGATAAAGGTTTGTTGTTTTAGTATCACTCCCAGATTCGTACTCAACTCTCCAGATTACTCTTCTTGTTGGGAAGGAAAAGTTGACTGTAGACGAAGTGATGTCAGCAGTCTTGGACCAGGATAAGTTCAAGGGTACTACTTTCAGAGATCAATGAGAAAGTTATTTTGCAACCTCTGGTGGATGCGGCAGGAGTTGTGATCAGAAAAAATCTGGCACGGATCGAGGAAGATCTCAATCCAAATATGGGAAGAAGAAAAAATTCCAGATTAAATGTTTTCATTGTCATGAGAAAGGTCACTACAAGAATGAGTGTCATTCGTACAAATGAAGCAAGAAAAAGAACAAGAAGCAGCAGAATGAAAATTCTGCTAATGTTGTTGAGCCAGACGAAAGTAGCAATGGAGAGGTGTACACTATTACTGCATGTGAAGTTTCACAAGGTGATCTCTTAGCAGTTAGAGATAGTAGTAACCTGACGGATTGGTACTTGGATTTCGGTTGATCTTTTCATATGAGTCCTAACAGGGACTGATTTGATACCTTTACAGCCTACAACAGACGTACCGTTTTGATGGACAACAATGCAATCTGCAAAGTTGTTGGGATTGGCAACATCAAAATCAAGATGTTTGATGGGATTGTCAGAACGCTAGGAAATGTAAGGTATATACAAGATTTGAAGAACTCAATATCAGTTAGAGTACTAGATTCCATGAATTTTAAAATTTCAGTTCAAGGTGGAGTCAAGAATTCTCTACAGGTTGATAGTTGATGGAACAGTAATCTCCACGCAGGAGAGTTCCAGCAATGATGACACAAAATTATGGCACAAGCAACTTGGACATCTCAGTAAGTCGGGATGAAATAACTTCCCGAGAGAAAGTCACCAAAGGTGTTAAATCATGCAATTTGGAATTCTGGAAATTTTTCTAATTCGGAAAGCAAAGAAGAGTTAGCTTCAAGGCAGGAAAACACAAGAGCAAGAATGTAATTGATTATGTACATTCAGACGTATGGGGACCAACTAAGCATACCACCAACGGTGGAGCCCGTTACTTTGTAAGCTTTATAGATTACTACTCCAGGAAGGTGTGGGTATACTATGTGAAGCAGAAGTATGAGGTTTTCAGGATTTTCAAGGTTCGAAAGGCTAGAGTTAAAAAGCAGACAGGAAAGAAGCTGAAGTATTTAAGATCAGATAATGGACTGGAGTACAATGATAAGTCATTCCTACAGTTTTGTAAAGATGAAGACATCATCAGGCATTTCTCAGTTAAGAGAACTCCAAAGCATAATGGAATTGCAGAGAATATCAACAAAACGTTGTTGTAGCGCACCAGATGTATGAGGCTGAATGCATGATTGTCCAAAAGTTTTTGAGCTGAAGCAGTCAATACGACATGTTATCTGATAAACAAATCTCCATCAGCTGGCATTGGTTACAAAGTTCCAGAAGAGGTGTGGCCCAAGAAACCATTAAATTTTTCGGTTATGAAAATATTTGGTTGTCCAACATGTGCATTTGTCGGTCGAGGAAGGACAATCGAAGCTTGATCCAAGGTCAAAGGAGTGTATATTCCTTGGATATGAAGATGGGGTCAAAGGATACCAATTGTGGAATCTAGTGACCGAGAAGAAGGTCGTCAGCAGAAATGTGGTATTCAACGAGAAACACTTGTTGAACAAGACCGACGGAAGAACCTGCAACTACCAAGAAACATATCCATCCTATTGAAGTGGAGCAGCATAAGTAGACAAAATAATTAGAAGAAGGTGAAGACTATTAGAAAATAAGCTTGATTTGGGTTTGATCCAACTTTTAGAGTTAATTAAGCTCAAATATTAAATAATCCATAATTTAAACTATATTTCTAGATCCTTATTAGTTTGAAAAATAAGTCAAAGTCTAAAACTCTCTTACAAAATATCTAACGAGAAATATCTAGACTCCAGAATTCTCCACTTATCTCTAAAATCTAGAATTTTCCTGACACAGGAGCTGAATCAAAATCCAATGAGAAAGAATACCGAGAGTCAACATCCTCAGAAGTGGTTCAACTTCTTGGAATAAAATGTTTTTCTCTAAAACTTCATAATTGACGAGCCATATATGGTTGGAAAGATCTGGAAGTCTAGTTTTTAATGTTTCAAATGGTGCATGAATTAGAAGTCTCTAGATCAAGTTATAACTATTTTATTAAAAGATGTTCAGACTGACAGATTCATCCGAATCTGAATTATTATGCACATTCAGGAACCTTGTGGCATCCTCTAGACACATTAGTAAATATATTCATGAACTAAGTTATGTTTTATAATTTCTATACTTGGAGGGATATTCCAAGTAAGTGATGTATTTGATCTGAGAGATCAAACACAGGTTTCGAAAAAAAATATAACTTTAGGCAAATTTCGTAAAGACGTTAATCACCAGAAACCAACACTAAAGGATCAATTTGTTTAGTTTGCTTAAAGAAATTAATCACTCACAAGCCAAAACAAATCAGTTGTGAAAGTATAAAGGAATTAACCACCAACTTTTGGATAAACGTAAGTAAAAACTCACATAAGTTTATTAATCAATCAACTCCTTTTATTGTACAACATGAGCAGCTATTTATAAGCTGTTAAGATCCCTAATCCTAATTGGAAATAATAATACATTGGAAAGAAATCTAATCCAATAAGGAAGGGAAACAAACCTATTAAAACTAGGAAACAAATACAAAATAAATACAGAAATAAATAAAATACAAGAAAATTAATAACCGAAATTATCAGTGGTTAATTCAGCTATTGGAGACTAATTAGTCTCTGACGAACAATTTTGGCTATCGGAGACTAATTAGTCTCTGACGAGTAAATTTGACTTTCGGAGACTAATTAGTCTTTGACGAGTAAATTTAGCTATCGGAGACTAGTTAGTCTCTGATGACTTGAACTGTCGGAGACTAAGTAGTCTCTGATGACGTCATCTGTAGTCTCTGATGCATAAATTAGTCTCCGACAAAGTATTAATCTCCGATAACTATTTCCTTAGTCCCCGATGACCATTTAGCCTAGTCTCCGATGACTATTTCCTTAGTCCCCAATGACCATTTCCTTAGTCCCCGATGACCATTTTCTTAGTCTCCGATGCTACTTAATTTTGAATTTGAGTTTACAAGTAAAGTAACAACAGGTTGATAAGCACTTCTCCCTAACTAATAATTTGTGTGTGTATTAATAGAAAATAAATCTAAGGATATTTCTTTCCAAAAAATATTTATTCTTTCACCCAAAACTACATCAGTTTGTTTGGCATCTAACGACTCCAACGGATCAGTAAGCCTATAAATACTCAAGATGTAGATATCCAAAAGGGGAACAAGTTTCAGAATTTATTTACAAAGATTTCTTTGTGCTTCCATATTTTTGTTTTGTATCTCTTTGGTTTTACTTCCATTGAGTGGTGAACTTTTAACTCTGTATCTCTTTTGTGGATTCCATTGAGTGGTAAGTTCTTATGCCCTGTATCTTCAAGGTGGAATCCTTGAGGTGGTGAGCATCCTATCCAATTGTTCCTTATCATTTTGGCTTCAATTCTTTTTACTTAATTTTTCGGCATCATTTCCATAGACTAGAACATTCCCTAGACTAGTATAAATAGACATTGTCATTTGTGGTTGTAGCAATCAAGAAAAAAAGAAATTGTGAGATAATACAAGAGTGAGAGAGCTAGAGAATTATATTCTTGTAATCAAAACTTTGTGAGCAATAAATTTCTTCTTCTTCAAATTGTGTTTTCCCTTCCGTTGTGTTCGATCCTTTTTTATTTCCAACAAAGATGAGCAGCCTATGGAGCATCAGGAGACGTCTTATAATCTTGTTAGAGATCGGGAAAAGCGTGTCAAGAAGCCAGTACAGAAGTATGACTTTGAGGACATGGTCGGCTTTGCCCTTGTTGTCGTTAGTGGAGATCCATCTAGCTATCAGGAGGTTACTCACCGAGGATAATGACAAATGGCTATATCGATATATGAAGAGATGGAGTCTTTGCAGAAGAACCAGACTTAGGAACTAGTTAAGCTTGAAGGATCGAAGGTAATAGGATGCAAATGGGTGTATAGGAAGAGAGAAACTTAATCAGACAAGGAGGGTGAAAGATTCAAGGTCAGGCTTGTGGCGAAAGGATTCTCTCAAAGAAATGGAATTGACTACAATGAAATCTTCTCTCCGGTGGTGGAATACACTTCGATTCGGTTGATCCAGTCTATTTTTAGATCACAGAATATGGAGTTGGAATAGCTTACGTGAAAACAACTTTTCTCCATGGTGATTTAGATAAAATGATCTATATGAAGCAACCTGAGGGGTATATCGAACCAGGAAAAGAAGACTTGGTTTGCAAGTTGAAGAAGTCTTTGTATGGTTTGAAGTAGTCCCCTAGATAGTGGTACATGCTATTTGATAGATGTATTGTGGCTCATGGTTACTCCCATTGTGAGTATGATCCATGTGTTTACTTCAGATCGTTTGAGGATGGCTCTGTAGTATTGCTGATGCTATATGTCGATGACATGTTAATAACGGCAAAGAGAAAGTAAAATATTATTCAGTTGAAGAAGTTGTTGAGCATTGAATTTTACATGAAAAATCTTGGACCAGCCAAGAAGATCTTAGGGATGGAAATTCACACAGATTGCGAGGTACGAAAGTTGTGGTTGACCAAGAATGGGTATGTCCAAAAAGTACTAGAGCGATTCAACGTGCAAAGTGTTAAGCCAGTCTGCACTCCATTGGTAGCACATTTTAAATTATCGTTGCAATGTAGGTTATAGATAAAGGATGGGGTGGAGCTTATGTCGAAAGTTCCATATGCAAATGTAGTTGGTTGTCTCATGCACGCTATGGTATGTACAAGACCAAATATCTCACATGCAGTCAGTATAGTCAGCAGATACATGGCAAATCCAGGAAAAGAACAATGGAATGTTGTAAAATGAATTTTCCGTTATCTAGCAGGTATGACCAATCACGGGATCTTGTTTGATCGTAAGAATGCAAGGAGTGAGGTTATAGGGTTCATTGATTCAGATTTTGCTGGAGACTTGGACTCGCAGAGATCCACAACAGGGTTTATTTGCACCTTTTGTGGAGGACCTATTTGTTGGAGATCAGTATTGCAGCCCACAGTGGCATTGTCAACAACAGAGGTAGAGTACATGACATTGAATAAGGTAGGTAAGAAGGCTTTGTGGCTGAAGGGGCTAGTGAAAGAACTAGGGTTCCAGCATGGAAATGTCCAGATATCGTGTGATAGTCAAAGTGTTATTCATTAAGCAAAGAACCTATTGAAATATGTTGAAAGGGAAATATATTTTTTCTATAACTGAGAATAGAGAGAACACAATGATTCTCAAACACATTTACTGACTTCATTGATCATTTATGTATTTCTAATAGTCCAGTACATTTACATCAAAGACACATTGAACTTGTATATACATGTGCCTATACATGTACCTTATCTAGACGTTGTATTTAGACTCTTAGATACATGTATATATTTAATACTTATGCAGAGAATAACATGAACTCTGAATTTCAATGTTCAATGAATGACAAAACATTAATTAAGTACTTTCAGCATACATTGCATCTTTCCACACTCCCCCTTAATGTTTTGTCGTTGAACTTTCATCATGTCTTGAAAGTAGAAGAACTTTTCTTTAGGAAGTGCTTTCGTGAAGATATCCGCAAGTTGTTCATTCGTGTTGCAATACTTGATTTCAATAACTCCATTTTCAACGGCTTCACAGATGAAATTATGCTTCACATCAATGTGTTTTGTATGCCTGTGAAAAACTGGATTTTTTGCCATTGATATTGCAGACTTGTTATCACAGAAAAGTGTTGTAGAATCCAATTATTTTGCCTCCATATCTCCCAAAATTTTCCTAAGCCAAAAAACATGTGATGTTGCCAAACTTGCAGCAATATATTCAGCTTCCGCTGATGATAATGCTACCGTCTCTTACTTTTTTGATAGCCATGAAATTACTCCTAAACCAAGAGAGAAAGCGTAACCAAAAGTGCTCTTTTTATCGGCAAAACTTCCATCCCAATCACTATCTGAGTAACCAAACAATTTCAGATTCTCTCCTTTCTTGTACATAACATAATCCCCAAGTCAAAAATCCCTTGTAAATATCTTAAAACTCTTTTAGCAGCTTCAAGATGTACTTGAGTTGGCTTGTGCATAAACGTTGACAACAAACTCGTTGCATACATTATATTATGTCTGGTTGCTGTCAGATATAGCAGATTTCTAACCAAACTTCTGAAAAATGTAGTATTAACTTCTTTACTCCCATCGTCTTTCATGAGCTTTTCATTAACCACCAAAGGTGTTGCAACGGGTTTACACTCCCACATCTTAAACTTTTTCAAAATACTTTCACAATGCTGTTTTTGAGAAATGAAAACTCCAACATGATTTTGTTGAACTTCAATCCCCAAAAAATAATGTAAAAGTCCCAAATCATTCATTTCATATTTCTCATCATCTCCTCTTTAAACTCAATCACCATCTTCTCATTGTTTCATGTGTAAATCAAATCATCAACATACAATGAAACAAGAAGAACATCATTACCTTGGGTCTTGATATATAGAGTCGACTCACTCTTGCTTCGTTGGAATCCTTTTCAATAAAACAACCATCAATTTGACTATACCAAGCACGGGGAGCTTGTTTCATCTTGTACAAGGCTTTTTTCAGCTTATAAACTTTATCTTCTTGACCTGATTTGACGAAACCTTATGGTTGTTCAACATAAATATCCTCTTGTAGTACACCATTCAAAAAAGCTGATTTTACATCAAGCTAATACAAGTATCAGCCTTTGTGTGTTGCCAAGGCTACAAGAGTTTTGATTGTGTAGAGTCTCGCCATTGGAGCAAATGTCTCGTTAAAATCAATATTGGGTTGTTATGCATAGCCTTTCACCACGAGCCTTGCTTTATTTTTGTTAACACTGCCATCTGCATTGTGTTTTACTTTGAAGATCCACTTTACTCCAATCACATCCTTGTTTCTTGGTCTTTCAGCCAATTCCCAAGTGTTGTTCTTCACAATTATCCCAATTTCTTCTTTCATTGCTTTCTGCCAAACTTCTTCTTTTATTGTTTCATCAAAAATTTTCGGTTCAACCACACAGAAGTTGTAGCACTCATAAATATCATAAATACTTTTAAACTTGTTTGGAGGTGGTGACTCCAAAGAACTTTTCTGGGCACTACTATCAGGATCAGCACATGGTGAATTATCAGCCCTTGGTATAGAAGGAGGAGTATCATCATTCTCAATTTCGCTGACTGAAAATGGCCTTACTACATCGAAAACAACCTATTTTTGAAGTTTCTTTTCTTCCCAATTTCAAAAAGCATTTTCATCAAATATTACATCTCTAGAAACAATAATTTTGTTACTCTTTAAGCTATATAAACGATAGCCTTTAAAGTGCAAGGTATAACCCACAAATATACATTTTTCACTTACTTCATCCAATTTGTACTTTTTTTCCTTAAGCACATAAGAGTAGCAAATGCATCCAAACACCTTCAAGTGATTAACCGAAGGCTTCCTTCCGCTCCATTCTTCAAAAGGAGTTAGATTATCAAGAGCTTTTGTTGGACATCTATTGATTAAGTAGATAGCCATGTTAACCGCTTCGGCCCAAAATGTTTTTCGGCAGTCCCTTATCGTAAAGCATGGACTTTGACATTTCTTCAATTGTTTTATTCTTTCTCTTAACTACTCTATTTTGTTATGGAGTGAAGCCAACAGTCAATTGCCTCTTCATACCAATATGTTCACAAAACTTTTTGAATTCATTTAAGTTGTATTCGCCACCCCGATCGCTTCTTAACTTTTTCACAAGGTAGCAACTTTGTCTTTCAACAAGATTTTGCCACTTCTTAAAAATTGTAAAGACCTCGGCTTTTGTTCTCATGAAATACACCCAACACATTCTTGAATAATCATCAACAAACAATAAAAAGTACCTGTTTCCAGTTTGTGAAATTGTTCTCATAGGCCCACATACGTCAGTGTGAACAAGCTCTAGTGGTTCTTTAGCTCTCCACGCCATTTCTTTCAAAAAAGCATCACAATGTTGATTGCCAAGAACACATCCTTCACATACATCAAATTTGTGTTGAATGTTTGGAAGGCCATACACCATATTCTTTTGCTGCAAAAACTTCAAGCTTCTAAAATTTAAGTGGCCATATCTTTTATGCCACAACCATGATTCACCATCAATCTCCATCTTCAATGCAACATTTAAACTTTGTCAGGAACAAACAACACATCTTTGATATGCTTAGGACCTTTCATGGTTTGCACCACAATGGTTCCCTTTCCTTTTGATTCCACCAACTATCCATTTCCCATTTTAACTTCTGTTGTAGCTGCCGAATCAATATCAATAAACATGTTCTTGTTGTTGGTCATGTGGTTACTACAACCACTGTCAATATACCAAACATTGTTGGTAACACCAGTAGGTTGAGAAATATAGAACATAGTCCCTTCAACATCCTTTTCTTAGGTGAAATTCACTTGTTGATTAGTCTTCACTAAACAATCTTTTATAACATGTCCAAATTTACCACAATTATAACATTTTGGCTTACCTTTGTGCCAACAATCTTTCTCAAGATGATTTGTGAAGCCACATATTCGGCAACTCTTTTTATCTTCCCTTTGTTGAGTGTTTTCTGATTGTGGTCTTCTTTCATATGAATTTTTTCATTTGCCTCTTCCTCTCACAAATTGATTTCTGCCACCTCTTCCACGAATATTTCCTCTATGATCTTTTGTTGTTGATGCTAACATTGGACTGAAACGCACGTTCTGTAGAACTTTCAGATGTACCCTTTAGTTGTTGCTCATAAGATTTCAGAGATCCCATGAGACTTTGAATGCTGAGAGTTGCAAATCTTTCGTTTCTTCAATTACGAAAACAATAGGGATAAATTTATCCAGCAAACTTATCAAAATTTTCTCAACTTGTTTCTTATTTGATATATCATCTCCACAAGTCTTCATTTGATTTACAAGTTCAATAAATCTAGAAGAGAACCCATTCATACTTTCATTCTCCTTAATTTTTATATTTTCAAAATCTCTTCTAAGATTCTGAAGTTTGACGACTTGTACATTATCACTTCTGTGAAATTCTTGTTGAAGAATATCCCAAGCTTCCTTTGATGTTGATGCTCACATAATTCTTAGAAAAATTGAATCCGACACTCCAGCCTGAATTTTTGAAAGAGCATTAGCATCCTTTTCTTGATTCTCTTTCACAACTTTCTTTTGTGTTGTTGATAATTGTTCAGTCGAAGTTGGTTCCTCGTATCCATCATTTACAAATTCCCATAAGCCAAGTGAACTCGGAATATGGTCTTCATTTTTACGCACCAGAATTGGTAATTCTCTCCATCAAATACTGGGATGATGGGGGTTCTTGTATTCGAACCACTAGCCATGATGTTTTGTTGATGCAACAACTTGTAAAAAATGCCCAACAGGTTGTTGATCCCCCCAGCTCTGATACCACCTGTTGAAATATGTTGAAAGGGAAACATATTTTTTTTTCTGTAATTGAGAATAGAGATAACACAATGATTCTCAAACCAATTTACTGATTTCATTGATCATTTATGTATTTATAATAGTCCAGTACATGTACATCAAAGACACCTTGAACTTGTATATACATGTACCTTATCTAGACATTGTATTTAGACTCTTAGATACATGTATCTATTTAATACTTATGCAGAGAATAACATGAATTCTGAATCTCAATGTTCAATAAATGACAAAACATTAATCAAGTACTTTCAGCATACATTGCATCTTTCAACAGAACCAGGTGTTTCATGTGAGGACCAAACATATTGATGTTCGGTATCACAAGATTTGTGAGTGGCCGAAAGATGATGACACTGCAGTTTGCAAGGTTCATACCAAGGATAATGCAATAGCCATGCTTTCAAAGCCAGTTCCTACAAAGAAGTTCAACTATTGCTTGGACTTGATCCACTTCGTTGATTGTTGAGTTTGTGGTGGATTATATAAATAAGGATAGGGATACATCCACAACAAGAAGAAATTCAAGTAATGGTATTTGGAGAAATTAAGTCAAGGTGGAGATTGTTGAATTATTGACTTGGTTTTACTGCTATATACTAGCTATCTCATTAGCCTTGTGCACCGGCCACCGTTTGCAAGTTTGTCGAGCTTGTTCCTTGTTTTATGGTAGGCTACCAACTTTGCATGTCAAGTTTTTCCATGGGCATTAAATGATTTAAAGATTTAGATGCATAGGAATTGCCTATATAAAGGATGTCCGGGCAAGACAATTGGAGTAACACCATCACCAAGTATTGCAAAGCATTTGCAAAAAGAGGGGGGAGCTTGTTAGGTGTTAGTGAGAAGTGAGGGTGTTAGACAAAAATATAGAGAAAATAATAATGGGTTTATTTTCTCAGGGAGATATTCTTCTTCTTTTTTCTTTGTTTTTATCTTTTTGTTGTAATACTCCATATATTTTATAGTAGATTTCTGAGAACTCTCCTCGCGATTTTTCTTGATTAAGTTTTCCGCAAAAATTTTGTGTTCCTTTATTTTATACAGTTTGTGCATGTGTGTCGTCATAATTGGTATTTTTGTACGTATTGATTTCTTAGCAAGTGAATGAAATTAAGATAAAGTTAATTTTACTATTGGTATATAGAAAAGTGATACAGAAGGCAAACGCCTAAAATTTAATAGTTATTTAGTTAATCACCATTATTTGACGGAGAGACTCTCACCCGACTTACACTTGCCTGGCCAATTAGTTTGGTTAACATTGCCTTGATTCTTAACAGATTATACTTGAATCTGTTTCTCATTTAAGGAGCTATCAAGCAGTAAAAAAATTACATGTAGAGTGCTCATGTGTGCGAATGAGTTTTTCAGTAACATTTCCTAGTACATCTTCTGCTCTAAATCTTTTTAGAATTGTCACAGCTATAATATAATTTTAGTTTCATTCAATCGAAAAATTAAAAAAGACACATTAATGCTCAGTTCGATTTGAGAAAACGGAATGATAAGAGAATAAATTTAATTCATATGTATTTAACTAAAGAGATTATAAAATTTTATAGTCCGTGTGAGAGATGGTGATGGAATGAATCATTTCTCTTATATGTAATTTCATTATGTAAGAACTATTATTTCCTCTTGATCATTCATTTCACTACTATTTTTCATAAAATCTGGTTTATTTCCCCTAATATTCCTTTTTCTCAAATCGAACGGAACATAAATGATTTAAAGAAATATTATACCTTCTACCAAAAAAAAAAAGAAAGAAATATTATTCATGATGTATTATTTTTTGTTGGAATAAAATTGCGGCCCCCGCGCGCGAAAGCGCGAGGACTGACTAGTATATTTAAAAGTTGATTAATAGTTGCCTGGTACGATAGGAGTCGCAAAGTTCTATTATACGCCGATGCTAAAGTTGAAGCAGCAGCAGCTAATTCCGTGGCGACGCCCACGTCCACGCCCGGGCAGTCTGCCCTATCCAGATATCGATTTCTGTAGGAAGCATTGTGAAACTATTACTATTAGTACTAACCAATCAATTCGTCAATCTGAGGAACCGTATGACCCTCCATTTTCTACCATCAAGACAACTCCTGGGGAGAAGAAAATGAAAAAAAGCAAATGTTGTGGTTTTCAACAGGATCAAAAGAATGATGTCATCAAAAGCAGCAGCAGCAGCTTCCCCCTGAAATCTAATCTGCCCTTCGATTTCAGGTACTCCTACTCTGAGACCAACCCTAATATTCAGCCCATTGGTTTTCGTGAACCCCCAAGGTTCTCTCCTTTTGGACCAGGACGCCTCGACCGGAAATGGACAGGGACTTGTGCTCCTGCACAACAGCCTATCCATTTGGCCGAGGTTGAGGAGCAGAGAAACGCAATACTTGGCTATCCCCTTTCCCAAGAAGAAATTTCCCACCTTGTTGAACGTTATAGGCACAGTGATTGCTCTCGCCAAATCAATTTGGGTACTACTTGTCGTATCCTTCCAGTGTTCGTTGCTAACAATTACTCTATAATTTCTAACTCGTGGCATATTATACATCTATTGAATTTTCTTGAGACAATTACTCTATAATTACTCGGGTTTATTTACAATAAACGAGCCATTATTCCGTTGCATCAATATTCATTTTGCCCTTGTCTCAAATGCCCATTTCTTATTTTAATTTTTGATGCACCTGATGTAAGTATATGCATTAGAAACTGTAGATTGTTTTCCACATCTTTTTTGCTCGACCATTAACAGCCATCTTTCTAAAGTTACATATGTGTCAATTGAAATACCTGAGTAATGCCCATTTAGAGCTTTGTTACATGCTGTTTAGAAAATCAATTCGTCGACCTCATTTTATCCAAGTTATATTATTTGTTTTCCATACATTATTACTTCTAGGACCTAAGGTGATCAACAGTTCTTTGGCATATTTGTAATCAACCTTTTAAGGCCTCTATATTACTTGTAGAATTCAAGCAAGTGTACGTCATTGACACACAATAGCATTGGGATCCATTTCTATTTAGGGAAGTGACTTGTAATGCTCTCCGGTGATAGGTAAGGGAGGAGTAACACACAATATGCTGGATGACATCCACAACCACTGGAAGAGAGCTGAAGCTATGAGGATCAAGTGTTTAGGAGTGCCAACTCTTGATATGGACAGTGTTTGCTTTCATCTTGAGGTCTGAAATCAAGAGCATATTTATATATTTGAATTTTGAAATATTGGATTTCTGCTGTGAAATTATCTGTTAGCTCATTCCGCTTCTAGTGTTTTGCTAGGATAAATCTAAAGGGAAGATAATATACCGCAACATTAATATCCTTCTTCTTTATCGTGGCCGAAATTACGACCCCAAGAGTAGACCCTTAATTCCTTTGATGCTTTGGAAGCCATACGCACCAATCTACCCAAAGCTTATAAAGAATGTTGCTGATGGCCTGACATTTGAAGAAACAAAAGAAATGAGGAGCAGAGGACTCAACTCTCCGCCATTACTAAAACTAAGTAAGCAATGAACAACTGCTTCTACTACCTGTCTTCTGTTTATATTTTGAGCAATGTGCGTGGCTGCACAGTTGCATATATCCGATGTTTATTGTTGCAATTTTTCTTTTTCTTTCAGCCAGAAATGGTGTATATGTGAATGTAGTAGAGAGAGTGAGGGAGACCTTCAACACCGAAGAAGTTGTGAAATTGGATTGTACCCATGTAGGTACTAGTGATTGCAAAAAGATAGGCGTGAAACTAAGGGTATGGCTTATTAGCTTTTAGTCATATAGATTGCACTAGTTGTTTTTTCCCCCAGTTCAGAGCATGTTATATTTCTGATTATTGCACATATTGGTGTCTTTACTTATAATTGCAGGATTTGGTACCCTGTGTTCCTATACTGTACAAGGATGAGCAGATTATACTCTGGAGGGGGAAATCTTGTCATAAGTAGAACTCCATATCGTGTGTTGGGATTTCAACGGACATGTATAACTACATTTCCAATTCAATTAGTGTAGAGTTCCTTGGGTTTGATAATTTATTCAAGGTTATCTTTAGAGGTTTCCATACATTCTAGTTTACAACATTTATTAGCTATGATATCTTTAGGGGATCCGTTTGAACTTGGATTATATAACCTGGCCTTCCATCCTAATAAACATGTTTCGAGGTGACAATATAAAACTACAATGGTAAGAAATATTTCTCTTTTAGCCTGGCAATTATTTTTTAATTTGTTTCTAGTTGTGAAACAACTTCATTATATAGTTCTCTGTCAACTTTTGCTGTCACGTAGAAATAAAGAACAAAATAAGGTCATGTGTATTGAAAGTTGATGTAAAGAAAAAAAAGATAAAAGAGTAATAGTTTTGATGATGACAAGAGGTTATTATAATAACTGAAGTCAAATCAACTCAAATTTTTTAAGAAGAAACCTTGATTTTGGTACAAGTAAGGATTTCTAGTCTATTACATATTTTGGGGTTTCGGGGTTGGGGGCGGCTTTGAACCCTGGCATGTCCCAAGGGAGGATGAGCACTCGCGGCTGAGGGACTGGCCCGGAGAAACCACTTGTTTGATACGCTAGGAATGTGCTTTCTACATATATTGCTAATTTTGATTGATATGCTTACGGTCGAAAGGGCCATGAATATATATATATGTGTGTGTGTGTGTGTGTGTGTGTGTCAAATACCAATAAATAAATAAAATACCAAATACTAATATTTATTGGTATTTGATTAATGTGAATATTCATAATCATATGAATAATATTTGTTGAATAATATCAAATACAAATGCGGAAATAAAATACAAACAATTTATTAAATATATACCAAATGTTCTTACATCAACAATCTAAATAAGCTATCATACAAATTGTAACATTTATTTTGTTGTAAATATTCTATTAAATTTGACAATAAACCTTTGCATAATTTTAAGAAAATCAAATATCTATACGTATAAAGTAATGTTATATATGATATATAGATAATACCTTTTAATTGTTTGATATTGTAGGATAAGGATATTGTTTATTATATTTGTTTGATATTGTTTGTTTAATTGTTGGCTCATCGATTACTTTTGAAAAGTGAGGTCACAGTTTCAAATCTTGTAGGTTAATAAAAAAACCTAACTGATGGGTGTGAGTTTTCAGACAGTGGTCTCCTATGTAACAATATCTATATATATATCCACTTTTAATAAGTTATATAATAACAATTATGTATTTTGAACATGAATATGAACGGATATAAAAAATTTTGAATTCCATTTACAGCCTTATTGCATGTGCATCGTGTGCCATTGCTATTTTGGTGTTTGATGTGTGATTACTGATTATCAAAGTGATACTTCAAAATAGCATATATAACATTTCTTAATACTCAGAATACAATAAACCAAATTCATATAGTAACAATTGATGGGGCCAAATTCTTCATCTATCTGACTCTCTGCTTGTCAATGTGTCGTATAATGTTTTTTCAAACATGACTATTTTTGGTGTAGATATTGTTAGTGATTGAAATCGTAAAGACTTTGGATCATGAATTTGTTGAGAAGATGGGAAACAAAGAAACTAATTTTTTTTTCCTTGCCTGGTTGGTAACGATTCAGTCCTCTCCACTAAATGAAGAGACTCCTCTGTAGTACTAAAAGTCTTTCTAAAGTTGTTTTTCTCAACACATTTTCTGATTATCCTTTCTGGTCTAGTTCACATTCTAAAAACACGAGACCAAAGCCCGCACTATAAATACTTGCTAAAGATAATTTTTTAAGGTCACTTACTAAAGATAATTTAATAACAAAAATTCATGAAAAATGAAAATCAACCACAATTAACCCTTTCACAGTTAATTTTAGTCACAACCCATATATTTGAAACAAAACAAACAATTTGTACAATTTAACACAAAAATAACAAAAAAAATTTGCTTTTTTTCATGCAAAATTCAAACAAAAATAACAAGAAATTACTGTGGGAGGAGATTCACTACAGGAAGAGTGTCCTATGTAGATGACGAGTAATCAGGCCTCCTGGGATGTTCAGAATCAGTTGTCAAGGAACATGAACAGAACTCCAAAACCGAAGGTCAGGACCCTCAAATTTATATCAATAAATCTGAGTTGCACATTGGATACCCTAAAAACTTTACTGGAAGTTAGTTTAGTGAAGTCAAAAATATGACGGGCGGAAATATTAGTACACAGCGATGGACAGACAGAACACTGAAGTAGGAGAAATAGGGGCCAACGACATAGAAACAACAGGCGAAGAAGCAGGGAAGCGGCAAACCCATCGAACAGCGAAAAAGTAGGAAGAGAGAATAGGGATGCATACTCACAGATAGATAATTGAATGGCTTAACTAGACTTCACTTCTACGCTAAAGTTACCTTATTGTTGAAGGCTTCCTGCCATAAGAGTCTAGACAGAGTCCAAAATTTTCAGAATCATTCCCAGTCAGGACAGAATCTGAATTTACATTGCTACATTATAATATAGGTATCGAGGTATTGAAGTGTGCACAAATGTGGTTAGCGTTGGATTAGTGTGGGGGGTGGTGTCGGTGTGGGGAGGGGAACATTTGTGGAGAATAGATAGCTAAACAAATGAAATATTCCTAGTCAATGGGAAAAATCATAATGATTTAATTTCATCAAAATATAAACTGCTTTTCGAATATATAAATAAAAACCTGTTCCACAAAACAATTTAAATCACCACCTTTGCTTGGATATAACCTAAATTGTAACATACAAACCAAACTAGAAGTAACGTCGTCATCAAACCCGGCCCCAGTTCAGTGTTTCATACCTAAATCCAGGTTTGTTTAGGTTTGATTACTTTCGCAGCAAGTGCAACTGCTTTAGCATTGGTACTCGATGCAACCCACTCTTTCTGTGCACGTCTTTGATGCTGCCTTGAATTTTTTGCTCTCTTTGGTGCCAATCGAGCATCTCTCTCTACAAATGCTAGTCTAAATCTTTCTGCTATAGGTAATCCAACAGAATCTACAACAGATGAATTTTTTGAAATGGTAGATCCCCATATTTTGGGATCTATATCCTTGACTACGGGATCATCCAACACTGTACACAACAATGCTTCCTCTGGAACATCCTTGCCTTTATAACTGAAAAGTGACGCTTTTGGATTAACTATAATGCGTGGGCATTCACTTGACAAGATCTCCAAAGAATCCTTGTCAATTGTCGGCTGTAACAAAGTAAAAGGGTGATAAATTACACTGAATCTAAGGGGGAGGGGGGAAGGAAAGGGCATCAGGAAGAACAAAGAATGCACCGACATTGTAGCATATAAACAAACCATAAGTTCAAGAATCAAGAATTGTAGAAAGATAAAAGGATGACGTACCCATACAAGCCAGCATAGCGAATGTGCGCCATGACCAATCTCCGCTGCATCAAGTTCCTCCCAAGACTCTCCCTGTACATCATTCAGTGTTGGTTTCAAGATGCCCAAACACCTACGTGCTGTGTCCTCACTCCTCATGCACCCTCTGCAACATTAACTTTGGTTTCATAGCCTGCTATAATTTTGTAAGATTATACCCCTCATCAAAACCCAATGCATTGGGCCAATTATCATAAGGGATATCAATATAAGTAGAACATGTTTCACAGTCGGGCTGATCAGACTCGGGGACAACTAATTTACTTTTCATGCATAAAAGTACAAGTAGCGTTTAATTAATGCACCAATTGGAATTCATCTTCTGTAAACAGATCCTTTAAGGTAACATAAAAATATGAATTTGGGCCCAATAATCTCAGCACTTAGTCAAGTCCCAACACAAATTCTAAACAAGCTGCATCAGGTGAAGGATATCAAGGTGCTATTAAATATGTCATTAGTTGGACCTTTCTTCATTAACGTATTATAATTGGCCAAATTTGAGGCCAAATTAAGGATGATTAAATATTTACTAATTACAACAGAAAATTTCTGTTAATCACTCTCTACGTGGTAGATAAAGCAGGGAAATAAAGGCGTGATGAGTTCACTTAAACCTCAAAGTTTGAGAATTTATAAACAAAACATTGTTTGATAGGATTGTCCCATATAGAGCATAACCAATACTCAAATTTATATAGACTAGTTTGTTCAGTGTATTCACTTGTGTAACAAAGCTAGACAACGAGGATCAAGCGCCCACCTTGGGCAGAGTGCACTGCGGCGGGAGCATGATCGCGTCACAATGGCGCATTACACATATCTTACATATGAACATCCTCGCTATCAGGGATCACTCTAAGCCCAGTTTGGATCTTATTATTCGCAAACCATTCTTTTTTACAGTTATATTAGTCTTTTGAATTTACACAATCTGGACCATCCAATTAGTCTTGTATCTGGCTCCAAGCTTTTCAGGCTCGATTCAGCTTCGGTCCATAAATTTCCAAACAGTGTTACAATTCTTATTCATACAAGTACGAATTCAAGCCCAGTGTGTATTGAGTAGCTCAACATTCAATTGAATATTGGATCTCCTTTGGGAATGAGTGCGTCCGTCAATGATTTGTCTCTTTCCAGCATTGATTATTTTGATTCTGCTGACAAGAGCAAGGCAAGAATAGAGGAGTTTTAGAACCTTAGTTCTTGGTTGTTCCCTAATCACAATGGGATTCCTAGATTCCTTACTTCTCTACGCTTCTTTATATACCCAAAATTTTGTGATTTTATCTTTAGATTGTATCGGTAATTGATGATTTTTCTTTTTTTTTTTTCAGAAAGTGGTTATGGACATTCTTTTTGGAGAATTAAGGGGTAAAGATGAGATGCATAAATATCCATAGAATAAATTTAACTGTTGATTGAAAACCAAGTCAACCTCTATTTATTTCTCCCTTTATCAACGCTAGGAGTATAAACAATCAAACAGGTACAATATGCTTACATCTGTATTCATATCCGTTTAGTGCCGATACAAATACGGATATATCCGTCAGACAATATCGAATACAAATGTTGGATATTTCAAAAATAATACAAATAAGATTAATTTTAATGATTTAATAATTTATGTGATATATACTAAATAGACTTGCATTCACCAAATCATACAAACTATCACACAGAATGGTATTATTCATTTTGTTATTAATTGCCATTTAAATTTGCCCATAAATCGTTGTATAATTTTACAAAATCAAATATTTATAGGAGTATAAAGTAAATGCTATATAGAATTCAATATAAATAACAATTTTTATCACAAACGAATATTACGTATACACATGCATATATTCGTATTCGCGTCCGTTTTTAATCGAATAATCATATCCACATTTTTTAATACGAAAATGAGCGGATATTGATTATTATTTCTTCCATTTATGAGTAAGCATATTAGTTATTAGAATGTAGCTCTGGTAGCATATCTTTTTATTCAGGAACACTTGAGTTGGTTTACAGACTTGGGATCATATCTATGTGTGTAATCTGCAGTCTTTTCCAAGTTCTGCTTACTATAGGGCGTGTTAGTTACAGAGGACAGATTCTAGATTTCAGATTTTTATAATCTGCTTTTGACATGTTTGTTACCAAATTGTGAAATATTCTATAATCTGAGGTACAACTCCCTAATGCATAGAATCAAAATCAGCAAAAATGATGATTCTAGCTGATTTTAAACACACAGAAGTCCCATCTAATAGAACTTTTAGTTTTCCAAAATTACCCTTTTCATATCTGAACCTATTTTCTCTTTCCTCCTTCCTTCGTCTCTCTCAATCACGCTCTGTTCTTCGACAGCTACTCTAGTTCCTCAACAATCTAACATCAATCAATCATCATGACAACAAATCTTCCTCTGTTTTGTGTTCATTAATCATGGCAACTGATTACCATTTTCACATCCGCTCCTATGTCTGGCTTTTGTTTAGAATCTCAAAATCTAAGGTTCTTCAATTTGGGCGAATCTATTCGATCATAATCTAGGGTTCTTTAATTTGGGCAAATTTGTTCAATTGAAGTCATTAATATTGCTATTTCATTGGACTCTGAAATTGCTTTGTTCTTTGACTTATTCAGGTAATTCCATATATTTTTTACTCTGCAAATGCTACTGTGATGGTCTGTCTTGCAATGCTATACAGGGATTTTCAATATGTGATATAAATATGATTTAACAACTATAGGCACGAACTTTTGGAACAGTGCTAACTATGTAAAATGGGCCAGCCCATGGTCCATTTATTACTTAACCTAATCAATCAAGTCAACAGATCCAAACCCAAATCACACCATCCACACAATTGACACGAACCAACAACTCATCATGGTACTTAAACCTAGTCGACCGAACCCATATGTGCCAACCCATTCAATACAAGTTGATCCAACTCGGTCATCAACTATTGGATCGTGGTCTATCAACCAACATAATTAAATAATGAAATTTGAGTCAGAGACTTAACTTTGCTCAACAAAAGTAATCATTGAAGCTGGATTTTGCTCTAAAATAATGGAATTTGACTCGTTTGTGAAATCTGCCACACTTGAGGGGGACTGTGATGGAGGTGAAGTCAGCGGTGATGGCATGGTGGTAATGATGGTGGATGTCAGTGGGGATTGAGGAGGAATAACGGAAGAAAACAACGTAGAGAAACAAGTCAAAGAGGTGCATATCAGCACCACTATAACATCACACCACTACAACATGGTTGGCAAACCATTTCCTAAGAAGAAATTACAACACGTTGAGGGGAAATTTTCTAAGAGTAAAAGAAAAAAGTTTCTAACCAAAAAACAGAAGAAAATAAAAGGCAATCAGAGGTTAAGGTGCCTTCATGGTATTTAGAGAGTTGCCCCTCAAGACATAATCTTACAAGTATACTTGGTTACTTGAGCAAAAGTACTTTGAATTATTTATATTTACACAAAATTACGGATTTGGAAGCCAACTCACTTAGCAAGTTGAGAGCACCCTCACCTTCCTTGCTCAAGCAAACACGTTAAAATAATTTAGGCACTAAGAAATCCACGTCAATCTCTACAAACAACAAAGAAATTTTAAGAAACCCAAAACAAAAACTTTGCAGAGAAGCAAAGAAAGACACTTTCCAGAGCATATAGGAGAATTTTGTCTAGGACTAGAACTACTACTTTCACCATGATCCCTCTTCCTCTTCTCCCGTCTCCAATTTCAGCTAAATCTAAATTTTCCAACATCATTCAGCCACAATATTAGTCTGACAAAGTTTACGCGTCTTCTGACATTTACATTGCTTTTTTTCCTTGGGATCCCTTCTTATTCTTGCTTTTACACTTCCTGAACCAATCCAAACCTTATCAAACATCACCAAGAGATGCCTGAAATACATTGGTTGACTGCCAAGATACAACTTGACCTTTCTTTGTTGTTCTAACTTTAGAATATCAAACATAACGAGAAAGAAAGCTCCCCAAAATATATTATATAGTATATATATATAGGAATTGTAAAGCACAAAAGCAGAGGACGACTACGATTATGACCAAGGGTGTAGATTCAATAAGTTCATATAATACTCATTTTAATAGGTCTTAATTGGAACTTTTGAAATAAAGTACTGAGTTTAAGGCAGAAGCCTAGAAGCGTACCCCCATCTTAATATCTGCAGTGAATGGCAATGCTGCACAAGTTCAGAAACACCTACTGGTGTGATTTTGCTACATCTGCTGCAAATGGAACTTTACATGTGAGAAATTATAACAATAATCTCAATTGAATAAATGTTGCATGTACTTATTAAGGGAAATAAAACTGATCCTGGAAACCGCAAGAACTTGATGATTAACTTCCAAAAAATAGTTTTAGGATGCATATGAAACCCATTAAATGGAACCCTTGAACATCAAGATTTACATTGTAGGAGGTTACTCAAAGTAGCGGCGTCTTTAAGTTGATGGCACACATCAAGAGGTGGTGACCATAGAAGTGAACTTTGAAAGCTGGGGAAGAAGTTAATATAGTCACCATTTCTATCAGAATTGCCAAGTAAGATTGATCTTTCTGTTTTCCGGGGAAAAGTATAAACATATAATGAACACATTACAATATTTTGACTGAACAGCACATTATCTGGCAATAGCAAAATCAGTTCTAACAATATCAACAGGCCAAAATAAACGCAGCAAAAGAAAATTTATCTAGAAAAAACAGTTTCCTACGCAAATAAATCCTGGCATATATGGCAGATGTAAGAAAATCTTGCCTCCAGCAGTACCCAGTAACAACTCAAAATACTTTCAAATCATATATAACTATTTAAGGAAATTTCCATTCAGTAATGAGAAAAAGGTCATGAAATCAAATATTCAGATGATATACCTTACATCAGCAGCACGTAGATTTTTGCATCTCTCCGCCACTCTTGATATACCATAATCAGACACATCAGAATCAGATATATCGAGTACCTCCCAGGAACTTTCAGCAAGTGTAATTATCACATTGTCAGTAAGTAATCTTCTTCTTCTTGCAATAGCTGTTAGTGCCATCTGCTATGTGAATAGATAATTTTAAAATAACAAGATGAAAGGAAGCCACTTAATGTAATAAATGGACAATAACTATGATGGGATTGGACGTGAAAACACTAGGATATTTTGTGATAAGAATAATCAAGGTAACTGATGCCAATTTCAGCAGAGAAACAACTACCCAACATCTACATTTCAAATCACTATGAGGTTATTGACGCTCGCAGATAATGGATTGATTGCAACTGAATCCAAATTTTATGAGTTCAAACTATTTAATTAATTAATGAACTTGCAAGGATTAGAATAATACGCAAAGAGAAACAAAACCAAACCACATTCAACAATACAACAGAAAACATAAACGTCTAATGAATTGAGAAACTGCTAAGCAAAACCCTTGTGGCAATATAGTAATTTTCTGTTATGTGCATCAGCACATGGGATAATGTAACCTCACAATACATGTGATGGTGTAAAATAAGATGAGATAGGCGCATGTTTGTAGTCATGAGCAGAGTAGTATACTTAAGACTGATGTGATTATTTTTCACTCACACTTGATATGAATGAAATATACTCAGGCTCAGTTGAGACCTTCCCCCTCATCACCTTTCCACTTACTTCTTCCCCAAGTCTACCCTATTTCTGACCATTCTTTCTCCTCCTAACTCTGCTTCAGTCTGGAATCTGGTGATCTCATAATTAGGATCAATTTGATCTGAACAGTTACATATTAGAGTAAGTTCCACCTATAGGAACTTCATCGTCTTCAACGTTGCATCAAGTTTCTGCTTGTGGAACTAACCTTGTTCACTCCAGTTTTCTCTCACCTAAATTCAGCAGCATCTACTGAGCAGAACCAATAAATCATCATCAAGCAATTGGAGAACAGAATCAAGGAGTGTTAGAGCTGGGTTTTTGGAGTTGAAGAGTTCTCTGTTCATACCTATTTTGGCAGCGACCTGCAACTAGCCAAAATTCTACTGACTACTGACTCAGCCTCGAGATTTCAAAAGCCCAAATACAATTTCAGTTCTTCTAAGTTTTTGTGCAATTCTAAATCGAAAAACTACTCCTCACTGATTTCTGTTTGCAGTTGTTAGAAGCTATTTGATATCATCAAAACATATTTGCATCTATTTATATCATCTCCTTCTGTAAATTCATCTAAATTTTCAAAAATAAAAATACATGTAACTGTTCATATGCAATATGACCAACTCAAATCACTTTTCCATTTATCTAAATCAACATCCTGAGTTCTTACGACGACAAAACATTTACATGCTAAATTTACTTCATCTCATCAAAATTGTTCACATCTACAAAAACTCATGGTCCATGTCTCTGAAAATTAGTAGGCAGGTTTGAAGGTCATAGAGATTTTAAAAACTAATGATTATTTCCTTGATGATCTAAATTCAACTTTTAGAGAATATCTTTGACGTCTCCATAAATCCATTTAAAAGAGCCAGTAATATTGAAGAATTATGCTTGCCAACAACAAAAAGCAAATACATTCTCAGCTATAGTTTATCATCCCACAGAAACAAATCCCAATCCTTATATTTCAGTTAACTTTTGGAATTTTCAATTACTCTGACCTTAGCAGTTATCCTGGATTGTTGATATAAGTAAATGAGACAGATGCTAATATAAGCAAATCATGGAATGTTTATAGACACTGGGGTTGAGGGAATGGAATGATAAGGGAATAGGTCAAAAATTAGAAAGAATTTAGTGAAAAGTAGAGTTGGAATGAGCAAAGCGGAGAAATGAGAGGAGAATCACAGAGCCATCTCTTTACTCGTGGAATGAAATTGTTCATTCTACCATCTCCCAATGGGGACCAAAAAATTTTGTGATCTCTTTGGTAACTACACTTGATCAAATTCATTCTCCCTCTCTTTCCATTCCCACAATCGAAGTGCAGCCTAGAACTTTAATGAAGGAGAAGCTAATATAAGCAAAAGGATAAGCGAGAAAATAATAAAATTGAATAAAAAAAGGAGAGGAGAACCTTAACATGGGAAGGGAAGCTGGAGGAGATATCAGCCAAGTCGTCAACGATATCCTCGAGATGCCTCCCTATTATTCCGATGCATAAACACACCAAACTCGGAGGTTTAAGTTTCAGGTTCGGCTTCGACTTCGACTTACGTAATAACTCTGTATCATCTCCATCACCCAATTCCAGTTCAAAATCTCAGTATATGAAAAAGGCAAAGGAAGAGTTGAGCTACTTACCGTATTAATCTTCATATCATACGAAGGCTGAGACAGACTGAGATCGATTACTTACCATGCCAGTTGTGTGATTTGGCGGATTCGGAATTCAAATCAAGCTTCTGAAACGACGTCGGTAACGCCTCCGGAGCTTTCCCCTTATCCATCGGGAGACCCAGACAGAGGAGGAGATAGAGACAGAGAGAGCAACAAAATATACGACGATTTCTGAATTAATTTCACCAAATAATTTTTGTCCTTTTGTGATTGAAATAAAATGGTAATTTGGATGACGATATAACAATGACCAGGCCGATTGGTTGTTTATTTGATCCATCGGCAGGGGTAGGCGTAGGGCCTTCCACTTCCCCGTTCTGATTCTCATTTTAACGTCGGCATATACATAGTCGGATCCAGCTCATCGGATATTATTTCTCCACACAAAATAAAATGAGAGAAATTATAATAATGTACATGTACATTGTAATTGATTTGTGAATTATTTTTATGAGTTAATTTGTGAGCAAATATTTATTCTTTTAACATTTCATTTTCATGTTGATATTTATTATTATTTTTGTCTCGTGTTATTTATAACATTGAACTTTCTACTCATATTTAAAAATAAAAAAGACTAACTAAAGAGTGTTAGGCTCTCACATCACTAGTTAGGTCTCGAAAGGAAAAATACTATAAAGACAGTTAAATATGATTTTTTAAAATTTAAATCTTGCTTAAGAAAATTCATCAAATTATAATAACTTCTTTCTTAAAGATATTTCTTGTTTAATTTTGAAAAGTTAGTAGTGAAATTTTAAGAAAATAACCTTTAGTAAAAGTCAAAACGACTTAAATAGAGTTATAAGTAACAATAAAAAGTGAGAATAAATTCAAATATATTTTTAGTAATTATTTTTAAATTACTATATATATTTTTATATGTATATTATCCACTCATTTCTTAAATTTACTTTTTTTTTCTTAAAGTATCAAAAAATCCTTAAAAACCTTTAATGTTATCATTTGATATGAAACAATAGTTCTCAAATCATAATACAATATATTAATATATTGATTACTAATATTACAACTCAAAATTACTATAATTACTAAATCGACTAATGTAAAATTACTTAAAATTCCAAAATATTTTTTTTGAAATATCACTATTTTGAAAAATAGTGATAAGTTTAGTTCATAAAATAAATTTGTTAAAAACAATAATTTTATAAATAATAATTTTATCAATAGTAATGTTAATTCTTCCCTACATTCTCTAACTTATTTATCATCTATTAAACATTATTTTTATCTAAAATATAACCTTATATATACAATTTTATCATTATACTATAATGAAAATTTTCATCAGTTCAGTTTATATTAACATTTTAAATTGTCTTGTCATTCTTAAACCTATAATATTATAATAAGATTTGCAATTGAATTAAAGGAAATAATAATCTAAATTAAACTTGCCTAGCACGCACCTGCAATACATGTGCAAATACGGGTTTTGTTACGTAAATTAACCTTTTTGGAGAAAATCAAACTTTTGAGAATAGCATCGGATAATAAAAGTTTATAATATTTCTATGATTATTAAATAGTAGAATTAATATTCTTGATAAGAAAATATTTCTCACCGATACAACTTAGATTCTGGAAACACGAAATTGAAAAAAAATAAATTAAAATTAAAGAATAGCAAAATACAGATTGTGAAATATTGACTAGATTTACCTTGTTGAAATAATCTGTATATTCTCGTAAATATTCTTCCTTGATGAGCTTGATATCTTCCTGATTTGTAGTGATTTATTGCAGTATAATTAGGCATTAGTTTCCATTATTAGATTCCCCTTTGCAATATAAATCTCTCTGCACACATTCAAGTTATGAATAAGAAAAAACACACGGTATTAAAATCCTCTCTTTGTCTCCTTTCAACTTGGTATCAGAGCCAGTCTTGGCTCTTAATCGTATTCTTGAATTCATTGTTGGAAAACAATGGACAAAAAATCTGAAACCTCAAAGAACAATCAACCTCTGGTTATTATTCAATCTGAAGGAAGGTTCAATGCAGGAATCACTCTAACTGAATCAAATTATGATGTGTGGTCACAATTAATGGAGATGCATATTGCTGAAAGGGAGATACTTTCCTATATCCGTGGAATATTAAAGATACTTGCAGAATCAGATGAAGGGTATGAAAAATGGTATGCTAAGAATCAAAAGGTGAAGAGGTGGTTGTTGATGTCTATGAAACCTGAGATCATGAAATGCTATGTTCGATTGCCCATAGCTTATGCAATCTGGACGGCTTTGGAAAAAGCTTTTTATGATGGAAGTGATGAACTACAAACTTTTGCTTTAAATCAAAAAGCTTTTATTGCCAAACAAAATGGAAGGTCTCTGTCAGATTATTATGGAGAGCTCATTGAGATCTTCCAAGAACTGGACCATCGTGAAAAAGTTGTCATGAAGGATCCCGACGATGTGGAAGCATACAAGAAATCTATTGAGAGATTGAGGGTGCATATTTTTTTTGGATGGCCTTGATGAGTCTTTTGAACAAGTCCGTAGAGATACTTTACGGAAGGAATCAACTCCAACTCTAGAGGAGTGTTATGCCTTGATCCGACGTGAGGCAACTCGCCGTAGTACATTCAAGGGCGAATCGGAAGCTTCAGAGGCTGCTGCAATGATTGTAAAAAATAAATCAATAGGTAATAAAAATTATGATAAATCCATGTATAAATGCAGCCATTGTAATGAAACCAGACACACAAGAGAGAAGTGCTGTGAAATTGTGGGTTATCCACCCTGGTGGGATTTCAGCAAAGCTCTAAAGAAGAATTCAAAGAAGCCACAATTGGCTGCTGCTGCTGTTGAGATGAAATATAAAGATGAACATGGTGAGATGCATTCAGCGATGATAGCTACAACAGGTAATGGTGGTAAGTCTTTTTATGCTTCTGCTCCCGTTAGTAATAATACATGGATAATTGATTCTGGTGCAACCAATCATATGTCATTTGATTCCAAACAAATTGTGAAAACCACACCTTCATTAGAAAAATTTGTTTCTACAGCTAATGGAGAAAAAATACCTATTGTTGGTGAGGGATCTTTGAAAGTTACTGAAACTTTGAGCTTAGAATCTGTATTTGTTGTCCCTTCTTTAGGTTATAACCTTTTATCTGTGTCTCAAATTACAGAAGCATTATCTTGCATTGTAGTTTTATGGCCTAATTTTTGTCTCTTTAAGGACATTCAAACTAAACAGACGATTGGTTGTGGTACTTGTTAGAGTGTATGCCCTAGTGGCCAATTATGTAATGATTGTGATACTATATTTTTTGATATGTTTTTGGTTAATGATAATTTATTATGTTTTATTTACTGCGTTATATAAATGTTAACATAATAAATGTCCTTAGAAAAATGATACTAATTATATGGATT
>CM025783.1:54826635-54867072 GCA_014636745.2 Centella asiatica
AAGAGGATGACACATCCATGCCTTGAATTTAATCTTAGATATCATGGTTAAAAGGATTAAGTTACATTGAAACATTGGTCACGAAAGGTAACGTCGAATCTATGACTTTATTATTACTTGGGTAACAGTGATGTATTACTAGATGCCGCTCACTGTTTATAATTTTATAATATGATTTAAAATTATTGCCAACGTAATAATAACCTACAGGGTCACACACAAAGAACATTCGTCAAGGAGAGATAATTTAAATGTCTATGATTTTAATATATCAATAAGATTGATTTATTAAATCATGGCTTTAAATTAAATACATATATATATATATATATTTATATATGTAATCTGTATGAAGTAGAGTCATTTAGAAGGAAATACGAATATATATTTATTTGTGCATATATATATATATATATATATATATATATATATATTAATTAAGTGAGACTTGATTAAATACATATATATATCTAATAAATATAAAATTCGGATTTTAAGTCTCCTAATTAGATTAGGTTTTGAATTACTCTATGAAAGACTATATATATATATGATATATTAGCCATTCTCTCTAACCAACGTTTTACGTATTCTAAGAACACTAGTTGCTCATAATAGAGATACTAGAGTTCAAAGATATAGAGAGAGAAGAGAGATACAGATCATACAGCTAGTACTGTAATTCTTCTTGTTCGGATCGTAAGACGATTCGCGGGTGTTCGTGTGGATACCGTGGAGACGCTGTTCAGTTGGATAGCGTTAAAGATTTGGAGACGATCAACACCTTCACCAAAGCTTCAGATTCGCACAATTAATTGGTAAAATCTTAAATTATCTGTATTAAATTGTTTCGCATAGATCCTTGGGTTTGGGTTTCGTTTTGTTTTATTTTATATCGTATTTTTCCGCTGCGTTTGCTGGTATGAAACCCAACAGATATCTATGTGCCAACTTGAGGGGGAGTGTTGAAATAATCTGTATATTCTCGTAAATATTCTTCCTTGATGAGCTTGATATCTTCCTGATTTGTAGTGATTTGTTGCAGTATAATTAGGCATTAGTTTCCATTATTAGATTCCCCTTTGTAATATAAATCTCTCTTTACACATTCAAGTTATGAATAAGAAAAAACACACAGTATTAAAATCCTCTCTTTGTCTCCTTTCAACTACCCTATCCTAACTAGCTTTATTAGACATGCAGCAAATAGAGTAAACTATTTTATCATGGACGGTTCCATGATAAAAGGTATGTTTGTTTCTGTTACAAGCAAAAGTCTCCTATGGCAATAAACGTGGTGGTGACTTTCGGTGCATGGGCATGGCTATATAAGGAGCATTCGGGAAAGTTCGTTTGACACACCAACACCAAGCAAAGCAAAGCATTTGCAGAAGAGAGGTGGTAATAGCTAGAGAGAGAAAGCTCACTTAGAGTATTTCTAGAGTGTGGGAGTTGGGGAAAAATATAGAGAAAATAATATTTTCTCAGCGATATATATTTTTTGTAATACTCCATATATTTTATAGTAGATTTCTAAGAGCTTTTCCTGTGTTTTTTTTCAGTTGGGTTTTTCACATAAATTTTATCTCCTTTATTTTATACAATTTCACTACAAAAAAAATGGCCTACAGTAACGATCGAATTTTGGTCACCAAAAGAACTTTTGGTGACGGGATGTGGTCACTGAAGACCTTTAGTGACCAGATAAATAATCGTTACTTGTCGTCAGGAAAGCTCACTAAAGGTTTTGGTGACCAAAAGCTGGTCACTAAAACGTATTAGGCCAACAATGGGTCAAATCCGGGTCGGACCGACCCATCTTCTTCCTGCCCGGTCGTCTTCTTCAGCAGTCGCCGGCGCCGGCGCCATTCCCGACCAGCCGCAGCTGCGAAGGCCCGAAACACACACACACTTAGAGAAACGAGGTAGAGGCACCACCATTACAATCTCCATAGGTGATTATCCCGTTTTCCTTCACGTCGTCGCCTGAAATCCACTGGAACGGAAGATCACAGCTCGCCGCGGGCAGCTCGCCACTGTTGACGAGCCCGCCATTAACGGCCGACCTGTGAAAGCTCGAAAAATCAACCATTTTTGACGAATCAAGTATGGAAATGAATCGTGAGACTTCCAGGAACTCATTAATAGAATAAATTTCAAGTTTTAACAACAAAATCGCAAGAAAAATCAAGAAGAACAATTCGGGTTTTCAAACTTTCGGTTCTACAAGGAAACGAGCTATGCTTTGCAATTTTTGAAATTGATTGAGGGAAAATGAACGTTATAAGTGCATAAACAATTTCATGTAATCAATTTGAACAAAAATGAATCAATATAGCCTGAATCTCGATTGGAAAAAGTTTAGTTCTTCAGGTCGGCCGAATTATTTCTTGATTTTTTATTTTTTTATGGTCAAGAAATTTAGTGACCAGATCTCTAGTCACTAAAGTAAGTTTTATTGACGATACCAAGTCGTGGTCAGCAAATTCGGTCACTAAAGGAAACTTTATTGACCACTTTCTTGTCTTGGTCACTAAATTTGTTTGTTTACCAAGGTTTGTGACCAAAAAAAAATTTACTCACAAAAGGTTACTTTTTGTGACTAAAATTTTCGTCACTAAAGGTCATTTTTTTTGTAGTGTTTGTGCATGTGTACCATCATAATTAGTATTCTTGTACGTGTTGATTTTTTAGCAAGTGTGTGAAATTAAGATAAAGTTAATTCATATCGTTAGTATCTAAAAAAGTAGTTCAAAAAACAAACACTTAAAGTTTAGTGGTTATTTAATTAGACACCGTTACTCTTGCACGGAGATATTCTCACTTAATTTACACTTTCCTGACCAATTGGTGTGATTAGCTGTGTCTTTTAAAAATACTATGAAGAAATATTATGGTAACAAACCTCAAAATAAAAATACGAACAAAATTTGGGAATTGGTTCGTAGTAGAAAAGAGAATCATAAATGAATTTCAACCATTACCATCAGTTTATGGGCTTGCTCATTGACATGGTAGTTTTTTTGTTTTTTGTTTTTGCTTGTGTGAGCAAATTACGATGAATAAGGTGAATCTAAAATGGAAGTTAAAGATGACCGGAAATGTTTAAAACTGCAGAAGGTGGGTTTGTGGGTGGTGGATTTGAAATTGGAGAGAAATTAAAAAGGACTAAGGCAATGTGGGTGAGGTTTGTGAGTGGGAGAGCTACAATCATCTCGAATTAGTTTATTTTTTTAAAGTGTCATTCATGACACAAAATGATGGACAATTTTTCAAGATCCAAAAGCTTAATTAATAGAAATATATATTACATGTGGAGTTAACTACTCAATGTATGTATATTAAAGTAAATAATGGAGTACTCCATAATAAAACTAAAAGTACATTAAAAAATGAAAATAACAATTGTGCAAAAATTTTAAAAACAAGAAACCTTATTACGTATGGTGTGTATATAAGGATCATACAAGAAAAAAAAATTAAATGACAAACAATCATATGAACACAAAGAATCATACAAATCAAACTAAAATGATAAACACGTTTATTAAAAAATAAATAATAAATTAAATAAATGGTCTAAATAATACAACATATGAACTAGTTTGTTAATAGAACAAGAAGTATTAAAAATTAAACGACACATAATCAACCGAAAATGTTGTACCTGTAAAAAGTAGTACGTGAATACGTCATCAAAAGACAACTTAAGAAAAATATTGCTATGGCATATGCAATGGAAGTCGGTAAAAGTAAGAAATTAGTTTGAGGTGGCACTGTGGAGTAGTTTTAATACTACTGTACTTGGTATTAGGTTAGGGTTCAGCACTACTCGGTCCCTGCTTGCTCGCGAGCCTCACCATCGCCATCCAAGAGACGTTGTTGTTAAATGTTAATGGAGAGAGTGAGAAGCATGGTAAACCAAATAGCCTACACCCAATTAAGCTTCAGAGGACTTGCCAGCCTCTCAATTACGCAATTGTCACTTATCCCTCTCCTCTCCTTCACTTCCTCCCTCTACAAGCTAATTCTATCTCTTCGCAACCACCTCTACTACTTCGGTCTCCTCCCCAAACACCGGTAAGAAGTAATTCAGCTCTCTCTCCCTTTCTGTCTTTCTCTTCTTTTATTTCTATTCTGATGATTTCGCTCACTTATTTATTGTTAGAAAATGGGATTTTTAGAATCTATGTTGTTTCTATTTAAATCTAACATTTATAACTGTTCACGGATCTAAGACATTTTCTTAGTAAGGTCCATAGATAAATGAGTATGAGATTAGTTCCTAGAATTATGGACCGCATGTATGTGCTACATTGCAGCACACGTTTAGCCACCGATGGAATTATCTACTAAAATGGTCTTTAAGAAGGTGTAATGAATCATTGATATAATCTCTCTGTGATGGTATTAAACTGGTGTAAGGTTAGTCTCTGATGAAATTATCTACCGATGACAGTTGGTCAATAGTGGTTAATTTGTCTATCGGAGTCTATAGTCAACAGTAGTTAATTTGCCCATCAGGGATTATAGTCATCAGGGGTTATGTCTGTCAGAAACTATAGTTAAGTGCTGAGTTTTACCCATCAGGGGTTATTTACTCATCGGGGGATAAATTGCCTCGGCCATCACCATCAGGGGATGTTTGTTCGTTAGGAGATAAATTATCTCGGCCATCAGGGGATGTTTGTCCGTCAGGGGATAAAATGTCTTGGCCATCAGGGGATCTTTGTTGTCAGTGGATATCTCATCAGGGATAATTTCTGTCCGAAGATGTAAAGTTTTCATGGAAGTTTTTTTCAAAGGACGACATGATTCGAGTTAATGTTAAGTGTTATTATCAAATTAAGATAATAATTAAGTGCTTTAATTTGTTTTTAGTTGTGTTCAACCCAAATCTGTAACTGCCCAATTATGACATATTGTGGGCAGGCGTTACATGGAGTGTTTTAAAAGAACGTTACTACAGCTGTTGGCTTTAGAAATGTTCTATAATACTCGGTAATCTTGTATGTTGGGATATACTGATTGGAAAACAATCTCAAGAACATACAAGTGATTTCACAACTCACAAGTTTGAGCTTAATAATTATTAGATTTCAGGTGAACTGAGGTGGTAGTTGTTGTGCACAGATTTGGATTGCACCATTTCTGTGTTGTTGCTATTTTATCCAGAAGAAAATTCACAGCATCCCATTGCAACGTGAGTGAGATGAATATTTCTTCAAGAACAGTCTATCCTTTTGAAAAGGATTGACGACTCAGTTGTTCTTAGTTCTGATAAGTTCTTTCTCACTTTTTGTATTTCAATTAATTATACTTATTGTACTATTTCTTTTTCCGACTGTTCTTTGTTTGGATTCAGTATTCAAGGCCCTATTATTATATTTTATCAATTTTGTTCTTGCTGTGGGAAGATTTCCAACATTTATTTATTTATTTGACCAATTATTTTTGTGCTAGATTGCCTGTTCCCGTGATTAGCATTGGGAATTTGACTTGGGGAGGTAATGGCAAGACCCCAATGGTCGAGTACATCTCCCGTTGGTTGGTTGATTCTGGAATTTCTCCTCTCATTTTAACCAGGGTATTCACTTTTTCTTTTCTTTCTTTCTTTCTTTCTTTCTTTCTTGCTTCTGTATTTTCTTATTTCATTATATTTTAACATGTGTTTGCCAGTTTATAATTTCAAGAGAAAAACATCTGATGTTTATAAATGTTGCCAATTGGAATTACCCAAGTGACAACAAACAGCTCCCATCAATACGTGAGGGATTTTAGGAATTTTCCAGAACAGCAATTAAACAGTCTAGAAAGATAAATGAAGAAAGAGAGATAGAAAAGAGAAAAGAGAATACTTCATTTCATCAACATAATATTTTCCTTTCCCGTTTGGGGTACATGTATGTGAACACACCAAGAGTACTTCTCTCCCACCCCCACCCCCACTCCCTAACCGACTAAAGCAGAATTAAAAGGAAATGGAAATAAAAACAATAATTTATAATTTTGATAACTTCTCATGTGCCTTCATGTGTGTGATTACATGCTTTCCTTGATTAAGCTTCCACGACGTCGTTCTCATGGTGACTAGTTCCAGTTTTCCTGCCAGCTATATCTTTCCCCCAAAGCTGATTACGAATTCGATTAGTCCTCCTGTTCACTACATCCCTTCCCTTCCAAATGATCCTTATCCTGCAAGGATCAAATTCTGGAAACCTCACCTTCATTATGTTCCAATCTTCTCATGTAGCATCAGAGATGGGAGTATTGGACCACTTGACCAGGACCTGCACTTGTGGCTTCTTTTGTCTCTTCACTAGTCGCCGATCTAACACAACTACCGGCTCAATAAGAAACTGATCCTCTTGGCCAAGTTCAGGTAATTCAATTGTAAACTGTAGCTACTGCATTGTTAACCAAATTTCTTTTTAAGTACAGAGACATGGAAAACTGGATGAACCTTGGATGTTTCCGGCAGTTGTAATTTGCAAGCTACTTCCCCTATCTTTGGAATCACTTGATAAGGACCATAATACCTTGGTGCCAACTTCTAGTTTTGTCTTTGTTTGATACATTGTTGCCTATAAGGTTGCAACCTCAAGTATACCCAGTCCCCTATAGAGAATGACCTTTCCGTCAGTTTCAAATCTTCACATTGCTTCATCTTGTTTTGTGCCGTAGCAATATTATCCCTGAGTATTTCAATTATGCCGGCATGCTGCTTTATATATTCCTCCACGGCAGCCACCTTACTGGTCAGAACATTTGGTACTGGTAAGGGCTTTGGAATATACCCGTAAAGAGCTTCAAAAGGAGTCTTGTTGATACTCCTACGGTGAGAAGTATTATACCATAGTTATGCTGGAGATAGCTACCTTGCCCATGTTTTTGGTTTCTCCCCAATAGGACATCTCAAATAAGTTTCTAAACATCAATTGACCCTCTCAATTTGGCCATCTGATTGGGGATGATAAGATGTGCTCATACTTAGTTTAATGCCTAACAGTTGCAACAATTCTTTCCAAAACATTTATGTTCAGATTTTTTATCTGTCGCTTACTATGGAATTAGGGACACTGTGTAGTTTCACAATATGATCAAAGAATACCTTAGCTATAACTATAGTAGTGCGAGGATGATTAAGAGCAATGAAGTGAGCATATTTACTCAACTTGTCAACAACCACCATGATGGAATTTTTCCCTTCTGATATGGGCAGTCCATCAATGAAATTGATTGAAATATCTGTCCATACTTGAGTTGGAATCTCCAAGGGGTGAAACACTCCGTATAAGCTACACTTTCTCCTTTCCCTCTTTGGCAGCTCTCACAAGATTGCACCCATCCTTTAATATCTGCTCCCATGTTTCTGCAATAAAAGAGTTGAAAAATCCTGTGATATGTATTTTGAATACTTGAGTGACCTCCCAGTCCTGAAGAGTGTAGTTCTTTGCATACTTTCTTTCTCCAATTTCCGTGGCTACCCACATATACTCTTCCTCTGTAACAAAGCATCCCTCCTTCCAAATAAATCTCCTTAGGCCCCCACATAGTGCTAGATGCAACCGTTAATGATTCTTTTGACTTTGGATCCTCTAATAAGCTTTCCTGAACTTCTGCCACCCAATGGGTTGTCTATGTAGCAATGACAGCTAACTCTCCTTCATGCAACCTGATAAGCTATCTGCAAGTTTATTGTATTTGCCCTTATCTTGGATCTTATATTCCAAACCTAAAAGTTTAGTTAGCCATTTCTTTTGTAAAGTAGTTGTCAAATTCTGTGGTACGAAAATACTTCAATGCCTGATGATCAATTTTGATAATAAAGTGGTTGTAACTCAAATAAGATCTCCACTTGTTGATAGCGGGAATTATTGCTAACATTTCCTTCTCTTAGGTAGACAGCCCAAGGTTTTTAGGGCTCAGTGCTTTGCTAAAATAAGCTAGGGGCTTACCTTTTGTGTCAACACTGCTCCAATTTCTGAATAGCATGTATTAGTTTCTAAAACAAAAACCTCGTTGAAGTCAGGAAGTACCAATACTGGGGTAGTTTCCATTGCATGTTTTAACCTGTTAAAAGCTTCATGTGCTTGATTCCACCCAAATTGCCGTTTTTTAAGGAGCTCAGTTAATGGTTTAGTAATTGCCCCGTACCCTTGCACGAATTTCCGATAATAGCAGATCAAACACAAGAAGCCCCTGAGACTTTTGATGTTGATCGTTGGCCAATTAAGCATGTCTTCTATCTTACTAGATCCACCAATAATCCTCCTGATATTATGTTTCTCAAATACTCCAACTGCTTTTGCCTGAAAATGTATTTTGACGTTTTGGCAAGTAGTTGGTTTTCTAATAATAGTTGTAGCACCTTCCTTAGATGAGTTTCATGGTCTGGCTCATTCTCACCGTAGATCAGTATATCGTCAAAAAACACCAATACAAACTTCCGTAAGTAAGGTTTAAACACTTCCTTCATGAGTCCTTGGAAAGAGGCCAAGGAGTTGGTTAGGCCAAAATGCATTACTAAAACCTCAAAATGTCCACAATGGGTAGTGAAAGCTGTCTTGGGAATGTCAGAGAGAGTCGTTCTTATTTGGTGATACCCGCTCCTTAAATCTAATTTAGTAAAACTCTCGCCCCCTTCAATTCATCCAATAACTCTTCTACAACTGGAATAGGGTTTTTTCATAGTTAGCTTGTTAAGCTCCCTATAATTAATGCACATCCTCCAACTCCCATCCTTTTTCTTGACCAGCAATACAGGGGAACTAAAAGGAGAGGAACTAGGCTAAATGAAACCACTATCCAAAATTTTCTTGATTGAGTTTTCGATCTTAAACTTTTGGATTGAAGGATACCTGTAAGGCCATATGTTGACAGGAGAATTCCCTTCCTTGAGAGGTATATGATGATCCTGACTTCTTTGTGGTGGCAGACCTTTGGGCTCCTTAGAAATCTCAGTAAACCTTAATTAAGGGTTAATATTTACCAAAATCTGGAGTAGACTCTAACTTGATTGAGTAAAATTGACCCATTATAGCATCTGGATTCTTTCTCCAGTATTTACTTAATGCCTTAGCTGAAATCAACTTGAGCTTTCCTTGTTCTTCAACTCCCTTTAACTCTATCTTTTCTCATTGCCACTGAAAACTCATCTCCTTTTCCTTAAAATTGAATTGCACGAGTCCCTAACTCCTCCAACTATTGTGTACTTGAAACTGTGTAACAACCTCCAAGAGGAACCAATCTCATCTCAGTTTTGAATTCCTTTTCATTCTCCAAGAAAAGTTTAGGCAAATGTGTTACTAATCAAATTTTCTTCATTGGCTACAGTAATCAGTGTGGGGTTGACCTCTTGAAAAGGGCATTCCCATCTCTTTGCAATGTTAATATCCAAGAAATTATGTGTGGCTCCACTATCAATCTATGATGATAAAATTTTGATTCCTCCACTGTCCTCTTACCCTTATTGCTCTATGGTTCGTGCTTTTGGTAAGAGCATTTATAGACACCTCTCACCTTCCATTATCATCTCCTCTTTGGTTATAGCTCCTTCATTCTCTTCATTCTCCTCATTGACCATCATATATAGTTTAGGCTTTATACACGATGTCTCTTAAAGTACTCATCTCCACAATAATAACATATACCAGCCTTGCCTCTGTACTTGACTGGGTGTGATAAGGGTAGTCGTTGTTTGAGTAGCACCAAACCGGGGCAATGTTAATGTTTTAGAGGTTGGCAACAATCCTTTCCCTCCTTGGTTCTCACCCTTGGTTGTGACTCCAGCCCTGTGCCCCCGTGCCCAGTAATTTAGGCGTACCAACTTTATTTGACTAGGAGCTGCTGGAGTTCTGCACTCCGCCATTGTACATACCCTTCAAAATAATTATATTCCTTGTTCATTAGCTACCACTATCTCTTCCATTTGGCTATTCTAAGGGCCTTCTTCAATGTTGAAGGCTCTTCTGTACTCACTCAAGGCCTGATCTGATCATCCAACCCAGCAATAGAAGTCTTTACAAAAAAGTCTTCGGTTAACCCAAGAAGTTATTCAGACAGTACAGCTCAAATCTCCTCAAATTTCTCTAGATAAGCTGTTGCAGAGGTAGACTGCTTCACATCTTTTAGCTTGTGGATGGGTCCTTCAGCCCTTCATCCTCAAATCTAGTCAATACATCCTTAGTAAACTCCTTCCAACCCACCTTATACTTCCCCAAAATATACAACTGTTTCCACAACTCGCTTTTCCAGTCTAAGTGTAAAGCAGCAAAATCAACCTTTTGTTGATCCGAGAAGCCTTTAAATTGTAGAACATATTGCTCTTCCTAATCCAACCCTAGGATCTTCTCCATCAAATTGGGGAAAATAGAGTTTGGGGATGTGAGTCTGAACTTGATTGTTATTAAAACTAAAATCCTTAGAACTACCATTGCTTCCTCCCTCTTTGTACGCTTCAGAAGTTTTAAAGGGTTCAATAGAAGAAGACTCACCCTCCTTAAATTTTCCTCTTAGCTTCCTGAGTATTTCATCCCACTTAGCATCCATCTTCTGCTCTCGGATTCCCAATTGTTGTTGCGTTTTGGCTTCATGGGATTGAATTTGAGACTAGATCCATGAAGTAGCGGAGTTGATGGCTTGTATCCTGATGTCTACACCTTGATTGTCCACGGAAAGCTGAGTAATAGCTTCATCAAGCACCTTCAGTGACAGGTCTTGCCTACCTCCAGGTTTCTCCATAAGTTCTGATACCAAATGTTGTCAATTGGAATTTACCCAAGTGACAACAAACAGCTCTGATCAATATGTGATGGGTTTTGGGAATTTCGTAATTAAACAGTCCAGAAAGATAAATGAAAAAAGAGAGATAGAAAAGAGGGGTATATATATGTGAACACACCAAGAGTACTCTCTCTCTTCTAAACCAACTAAAGCAGAATTAAAAGGAACTCAATAAAAACAATAATTTCTCCTGTATATTGATTGTGATCAAAATCTCCCTTCCGCGGTTGGTAGATCCTAGGGGTTGTAGTTCTTCTACAGTTGAATTACACTAGTCTATTTTCTTATTTTCGTTTGTTAATTATTCTTGAAAATCTATTTGTTCTAAATCTTGTCCTACATCAGTATTTATTACAAATGCTAATATTGATCTTGATTTACAGTTGAGTGCATACTCTAGAAATCCTTCTATTCAGCATTGAACTGTTCCCTGAGCAGTTTTCAGGTTTTACCATACTTTTAAATAAAGACAAACTTTGGTTGGCAGGGTTATGGTACCGCAGATGAAGCTAAAATGCTTTCAAGGCATTTTGATGGAACATCTGCAAAGATTGGTCTGGGAACAGATCGTGCTGCTGTTGCTGCTTGTTTTTTTAAAAAATATGGTCACATGGATCTTCGTAGTATGACTTGCATTGAAAATCTTTGCTCTGAACAGGATGGAGGAAGCCATCTTGATTCAACCAAGATAGGGGTTGCAATTTTAGATGATGGAATGCAGGTTAAAGCTTTTTTCTAAACCCATGGTTATTGTACCTTCTGTTTGGTTTTGGATATCTACCACATGAAAATTTCGTTGTATATTTTGTTATGAATATATGGTGTTTATTTAGAAAGATGGCTTATCAGATGCTTCTGTAAGTACTATTAGTTGCAATGAATCCGTCTTGCGTACTATTGAAGTTTGGTGGATATTGGTTTAACTGGATCAAAAGAAACACAGGAAAAGTTCAGGTTGATTTTATTTTTTATATTTCAGCTAATGCTCGTGTATTTATATACTGCAAAACAGCATTTGAGTTTAAGGCGTGACATGGAGATTGTAATGGTGAATGGAATGACACCATGGGGTAACTATAGGTTACTTCCCCTTGGTCCCTTAAGAGAGCCATTGACTGCAATCAAGCGAGCCGATATTGTTGTAGTTCATCATGCAGACTTGGTATGCCTTTGCTACTCTTTCAATTTATTTCTCAGTTCCAAAGGTTTGATAATTGCTCAAAGTTCTATTGAGATGCATGCACTTTAGCTTGCAGGTACATATAAGTCTTCGTTATACAGTACTCTAAATCATCTGTCATGTGTACATTCAGATATTGGAACAGCAAATAGAATTCATTGAGTCAACAATTCGAGAAATCAAAAGGGATGTTCCCATTTACTATACCAGAATGATTCCTTCATATTTTTTCAATGTGGTAAATGTTTCCTCTCACCTACCTTTGGAGGCTATACAAGATAGGACAGTATTATGTGTTTCTGCTATTGGTTCTGCAAATCCTTTTGTTCTGAGTATTAAGAAGGTAATCTCTCATTTTTTATCTACCTATACTCTTATCATCTTTTCTGGAGAAGTTTCTAATAGGTGCCGTTATTAGGTTATTTTCGTTACCATTCGTCTTCTATAACTCCTTCAAAATTTAGTTCCTTGCTTCTTCTCTTACTTATCCTAAGTATTTCCATTTTAATTCGGATGGTGAATGAATCATGGCAGGTGAGACCCATATATGTTGATAGACTAGACTTCAGTGACCATCACTTATTTCAAAATGAGGTATATTATCGTCCTCTCTTGACTTGAGCTTAATATAAGCCTTATATAAAACAGGATGAATATGGTGAAGTCATGATAGCCTATATGGGTAGAAAGTGCCGATTATGGATAATACCTTTGAGACTTAATGACCAAAAAAACCATTAAACTTTTTGTTTATTTTCAATCTAACTATCCAACTATTTTTTTATCACTTTTATTCAAGGTTGCAAAAAGACTAATATTCATACTATATCACAGACTATGGTTAACTCATATATTGGTCTTTCTGTAAACTAAGGTAAAAGTTAAAAGGTTAAAGTGATAAAAAAAGTACTTGAATGGTTAAATTTAAAAAAAAGGAAAAAGTTTAATGTTTTTTTTTGGTCATTAAGTTTTTGAGGTTGCCTCAAAAGTTTTCTATTGTTAGCAAAAAGATGAAAGTAATTTTCTTTAAAAGGTGTTGAAAGGGGACAAGTAGGCTCAAAAGCCTATCTATAAACACAAACTCATAGTACTGTATACAATGTTCTTTTTTATTTTCATTTTATTTTTGGATCGGAGAATATTATTTTTATCAAAGAACTTGGTAGAATCTGTTGCTATATGTTAGAGATTGAATGAATCAATCAGATGCCAATAAAATCACAATTATAGGAAAATCTTAATTGTAAATTAGAGTAATTATAGCCACTGATAGTAGTAAGACTGCAGTACAAAATATGTAATGGAGAGAAGGGAAATTGCCCCTCTCATTACACAAACTATGTATTTCATCTTTTTTCTAGATTGTATATCAGAACAAGGTATCAGAAATTCAGAACCCCTGTCGAATTAGGGCTATTTTGCACAGAAATAGGAGTCCTTGCTAGAGGATGACTATTGGAACGTGGAGTTTCAACTACGAAACCTTCAATCCAAGCCAGTCAGTTCTACATGAGTCTACCTCAGAGGACTTGACTCTTCTCGTGGACCACCTTTGAACTTTTGCTACCGATTGCCATACACAGATGCTCTGTAGTGTGCCTCCAGTAAGCAGGACCACCAATCTAGTGTGCCGTCATGCGAGAGTATTCCGACACCATTCTGGCCATGCCGTTCATCTCATCGCATTTGTCTCCTCCTGTTTAGGTACTTTCTAATGGTTTTAGGCCTTAATTATTAGGTTCGGTGGTACTTGTTCCAAATTTTCCTTTGTAGTAGTTGAAACTTGAACTTGTTCTTTTTTACACATTCTTCATTCAACTACTGTGCTTTAGTTACTGGACTGAGATTATCGGTCACTTCAATCTCCATCCAACATGATAGCACTAAGCATATTGAGATTGGATCTTGAGCAATATTGATGGTAGCTTTATAATCACAATAGAACTTCATCAGGCATTTCTTTACAAGCCCTAACTCAGTTAGCACGGAACAGATCCATAGTGTCTCATAAACTCCTAGAGCCATGGCTCTATATTCCGCCTCAGCACTGGATCTTGCTACCACAACTTGCTTCTTGCTGCGCCAAGTAACCAAGTTTCCATCGACAACGGTGCAGTACCAGGAGGTGGACCGCCTATCATCTAAAGATCCAACCCAATCTGCATCTGTGTAACTCTCAACTCTAAGATGTTCTTGTCCTTCATCTGCATACTTTTCCACAATTAAGTGATCATGTTTTGTAAACATCAATCCTTTCCTGGTGTGGCTTTCAAGTAGCGCAAGATTCGATAGATTGCGTCTATGTGAGATTGATGAGGATCATGCATGTACTGACTAACCACTCCTACTGCATATGATATGTCTGGCCGAGTATGAGAGATAAATAAGGCTTCCAACTAGCCTTTGATACATGTCCCTGTCAATTTTCTCACCAACATTGCCACAAAGCTTGTGATTAGCTTCAATAGGAGAATCAGCAGGTCGACACCCCAATATACCAGTCTCATTTAGGAGATCAAGAGTGTATTTTCTTTGAGACAAGAAGATCCCATGTGGTAATTTGTAAACTTCAATCCAAGAAAATACCTCAGTGGTCCCAAATCTTTAATTTCAAATTCAGTAGCTAGATTCCTCTTTATAACAGCTATTTCATAACTGTCATTTCCTATCACAACAATGTCATCAAAATAAACAATTAAAATAGTAATCTTACTACTATTTCTCTTGACAAACATTGTGTGATCTGCATTGCTTTGCTTATAGCCAAATTCCACCATTACACTGTGGAACCTCCCAAACCATGCTTTTGGGGATTGCTTCAGACCATACAATGCTTTTCTCAACTTACAAACCTTCTCAGAAGTTACCTGTGACGAGAATCTTGGAGGAATATCCATATAAACTTCTTCGTACAAATCACCATGTAAGAATACATTTTTAACATTTAGTTGTTGGAGTTCCCATCCCATATTTGCTGACACAAGATATCAAAATTCAGACAGCATTCATTTTTGCCACTGGAGCAAATGTTTCCTGATAATCAACACCATAGGTCCGAGTATAACCTTTGGCAATAAGTCTTGCTTGGTATCTATTGACTGTCCCTTTTAGCCTTTGTTTAACTGTAAAGACCCATTTATATCCGACTAATTTCTTTCCAACCGGAAGAGAAACTAGCTCCTAAGTACCATTTTTCTTCAAGACATTCATCTCCTTTACCATTGCATTCTCCCATTTAGGATGATTTATGGCATCTTACCACCTTTGAGGAATTGAGACTCCTGATAAAGAAGAGAGAAAAACAAGAGAAGAGGGAGACAAGGATTTATATGAAACAAAGTTAGAAATGGGATGGTTGGTGCCAAAATGGACACCTTTCCTGAGTGCAATAGAAAGATCAAGATTACTCTCTTCTGGAGGATTGTTTTCTGGATCTTCGGGCTCGGTTTGATCAGGTAAAGTTGTGTTTTGTTGCCGTCGGGAGTAGGTCAACAAATCTGGTCTGTTTAGTCTCATAGAAGGATCAAGCTCAAGTTCCTCATTTACACTAATAGAAGGGTGTAAAAATTGATTTTGAAGCTTTCCTAAGATCAGTACTAGACTGTTGCAAGCTTTATGGGAGAAGACAAAAGCTTCCACAGGCTGTCCGTAGGCAGCTGTGATACCATGTCAATAATTTGTATGTATATTCACACACACACACAGAGAGAGAGAGAGAGAGCAAGAGAGCTGGAACTTAGGATTGTATTTATCTATATCTCTATTATTTTCCGTATCATTTACAAAGTTTAAAGAGGTGCCATTTATAGGCATACATAAAACAACCTGTTGGTAGCTGATCACATACAACTGCAGCTACAAATACTGACACACAGCAGGTCACATGTGACCTGCAACTCCAGCTACGTACATACACAACCTGATACATGACTCACCGATTCTAGCTACTCTTGCTGCACATGCAGCTCACATACAACTACTATAGCTGTTGTACTTTGACTTACAGCTACACATACAATTAGCTGCTGTACTTTTGACATACAGCTGCACATACAACTAGCTGTTGTACTTTGACAGTTTCGTTTCTTAAAGACTAGTCCTTCTCTACCACTTTGTGTCTTTGGCTCTGCGTGCTATTTTCATGATAAATCTTCCACTCAGAAGTAACTTGATCCTAAATCACTTCGTTGTGTATCTACTGGAATTCACAAACCAAAAAGGTTATAAATGGTATTATCGTCCTCTATAACTCAGGATGTAACTTTCTGGGAGTCCAAACCTTTCTACTCTTTTCCTTGGGTGGGGGAGAATCAGTGAGTCACACATGAGGCAAATTGGCAGAGCCTAGTAGTAGTATCTTTGTTATACTATACTTTCTCTATTCTAGTTCATTGTGTCTTAGACGATAATCTCAGGGGGAGTCACAGGAGTCACCCACTAGTCCCAGTGCCCTTAATGATAATTCTTAGTGACGGCGGCCCAGCAGGGTTTTTCCTTTTCTCTTTTTTGGGAGGGGTGGGGTTGTGTTGTCACAGAAGTCACCTTGTGGACAAAGTTAACCTGAACTAAGGACCTACATTCAATGCAAAAGGAGGTTTTCTTCTCTGCCCTACCACCCTGCGTAGAACCTGACCTTAACAATGCTATGATAGATCTGAGGGGAGTCACCTGTTAGTCCTGGTGCCCTAGATGATAATTCTCAAGGGGAGTCGAGAAGTCACATTCTGAACAAAATAAGCTTCAGCTAAGGACCTATGTTCGCCAATGTAAAAATAAGGAAGTTGTCTCTGCACTACCACATGATAAACTCAGAATATGACCTTAATGATGCTAGTGGTAAGACTTCTGGTAATCCATCTAATATTTTCTCATGATGATATTGATCTACCTATTGCTCTTGTTGGAGGAGTTAGATCATGTACCTAGCATCTTGTTTCTAAGTTATTATGTTCTAATAATCGGTCTATACCATATCGTGCCTTTATTTCTTCTTTGTCTTCTATATCTATTCATCAGAGTTGTAGAGAAGCAATTAGTAATAATCTGGAAGTTCATGATAGAACAGATGAATGCTTGGACATTGTGATATAAGAGATGAATGTTCTATAGAAGAATAGCACATGGGAGCTTGTTCCTCTTCCTTATGGAAAACAGCTAGTTTGAGATGTAATTGGCCGTATACTGTGAAACAAAAATCTAACGGCTCAGTGGAGAGACTCATGGCTAGACTGATCGCAAAAGAGTATTTTTGGACTTATGGAATTGACTACCAGGAGACATTTGCTCCGGTGGCAAAGTTTTGGACTCTGTTCGTACAATAATTCGAGAGCTGATGTAAAAATGCTTTCCTTCATGGTAATTTAGAGGGGAAAGTTTACATGGAAATACCTCTAGGTTTTGCTTCCATTGCAATTATAGGAAAGGCCGGTAGGCTGCATAAGTCCCTTTGTGGCTTGAAACAATCTTTTTGAGCCTGGTTTGACATATTTTATAGTGCTATGATGTGATTTGTATACAAGCAATGTTACGCAGGCCACACTATGCTTGTTATACTCATAATTGGTAAAATTACTGTTCGTTGTCGTTGATTATAGTTGTGACATTGAATATTGAAGAAATTGTTAATCTCACAGCTAACCAAGGAGTTTGAGATTAAGGATCTAGGTCCTTTTTGATATTTTTTGAGCATAGAGGTTGCAAGATCCTCGAGTGAAATTATTCTATCTATATGCAGAAACTACTATGCTGGGATATATGCATGTAGACTCTCCTATTGAAGTAAAGTTAATTATCACACAGTGGGTGACGCAGGACCTACAGTCGAGAAAGAAAGATATTAGTGCTTGGCAGGGTGATTGACCAGGCTTGATATATCTTATGCTGTTAGGGCAGTATGTCGATATATGCATGGCTATCGATAATGCTATGTGGAGGTAGTTATCCGAATTCTTATGTATCTGAAGTGTGCACCTGAAAGGTATACTATTTGGACCACAGCCACATGAGAATTAAAGTTTTCTCAAATGCAGTTTGGGCCTGCTGATAAATGATTGTCACACTACGAGTCTACATCCAAATATTGCTCGTATTTTTGGCAACCTTGTCACACTAAATAGTAAGAAACAATCCGTTGTGGTGAGATCAAGTGAATAGCAGACTATTGGGCCATTGCCCCAGGATGTACTTCGGTGCAGGTGCCAATGTATTGTAACTTTAAATTGGTGTCATGTGCTTAGCTTTACCTCTCATTTAATCTTCGGCAAGCAAGCAAATTTTAATTTTTCTTAAATCAAAAGTATCAGCTAACTCCCTCACCTTACCCGTTAAAAAACCTGGAGTCCAGCTCTCCAAAGGAACCTCTACCCCACTGACTAGCTTTCTTGCCCCCATAATTGCCCATAAAAGTTTTAGGACCCTTGCTCATTTTCATCAAGCCCAGACACCAATCTGCTTATCTTTCACTACATGAAGCACCGATGTAGCGCATCACTAAGAAGGGAAAACTCCAACAAAAAATATATATGGTTCCTCTCACAAAAGCAATTCTTTTTTACCACCGCTTTGTTACACCTTTATGTAACCATTCTCCTTTTTCCAGGTTTGGGACAGACTATGTAAACATAAACTATACGAAGATACATGGAGTTTTTTCTTTCTTTCTTCTTCTTTTTTTTTTGGGTGGGTGGGGGTAGGGTGGGGGCGTGGGTGGGGGTGGGGTGGGGGTTGTGTTGGTTGTGGTTGTGGTTCCTTATAAAGGAAAAAATGAAATTTTATCCAATATAAATGGATGAGTAATACTCTTGTACTCTCTCCGTTTTTTTCAGTTGCCTTTTAGAGTTTAGCTCTATTTCTTTAGTAGCTTTTCTCACATTTCAATGAAAAGTCAAAGTAATTTTTCCTACATTACCTTTCATATTTCAAAGAAATATGAGCATCTCTATTTTCCTTGCAAATTAAATAAGGGCAACCTTGAAATAACGCCAATAAATTTAATGCTATTATGATTATCGATGATTGATCTTGGTCTATATGAATTAAGGTAGAAAAGCAACTAAAAAAATGGAGGGAGTATATCTTCTCAATCATTCTCACCGACCAAGAAATGCACTTTCTATATTAAATTTAATAAATTGCACTCTCTCTCTCTCTCTCATGCTTTTTGTGTAGGTGCCACACATTTATTGGCATAGCAATGAATTTATGTACAACACTTTAGACCAATCAGATGCAGGAGGAAATTGTTACCATTTTTAGTCCCTTATCCATGCAGTTTGATATCTTTACTCTGATTTTCATTCTATTGTCAATCACTGCAGGATGTCGAGAAGATCATAGTGAGACTCCAAAAACTTTTAATTAAGTTTGGTTGTAAGCCAATTGCCATTGTGACAGAAAAGGTATGCGGATATTGAATATTTTTTACAAATCCCATTTTATGTCCTGACACTTTATGATATATTCTGTGGCGGAAGTAATGGCACCGTTTCTACAGTTTTCTGCAATTAATTATTATTACAATTGTGTAGATTTTCAATGTTCATATGTTTCCAGGATTATGATCGAGATCCCATGTTTTTTAGAAATTTAGACCCGTTTGAGGTTATGGTACTATGTTCTAAGCTTCATGTTGTACCTCATCAAAGCTGTTCAGATGGGAATTTCAAGAAGTCTTTGAAGCAGCTCATAGAAGGGTTTTATTTGGACCGAGCATGATTAAGATACTGAAGTTTCTGCTAAATATTGCAACTCTCAGGCGATGTTAGGGCTATGAGCACAGTATTTCCAGAAAAGTAAGTCAAGCATAATTGAAAAGTATTGACTGAAGTGTGCAAGTTCTCGAATTATATTTTCTTGGTTTGGTGGACAGGAGCTTGAGACAATGTAGCTTTTCTACCAAGGTGTATGATATGAACCAATATCTCTCGTTTGTGCTATATGATCTAGTGGATTATATCTCGTGTAATTCACAAATCACAAACAAGTTCCAAATCAAGTCTGATAAAATTTCAAAAAAATTAATACATTTTTTTAGGTGAGTGGGGGGATAAAAATTGTAGCTCGATCTATGCTTTCATTCACCCGTCTTTTCATTTGCTTTGAGTTATATCTGTAGCAATTTCACCTACAAGTGCCACATTTTTTTTCTTCTTGTTGGTTACTTAACTTTAGGTTGAAGGGATATTCTTACTTACAAATTATGTTCCAAGGACAGCTAATAAAACTCGAACTCTCAATTAAGATTTTGAACCCAAGATGGAGCCAATTAACAACCAACGCTGAAATGAAGAACCAAATCTAGGAGCCAGTACAGAGGTGTTAAGAGGATTCTCTATTGCCTAGGGTGTTACTTGAAATCCAGTATTGAATTTGAAGCTCTCCATTTGGATCTAGAAGGCGTACACAGATTTCATTGAAAGATAACCATCAGAAGTAAATGGCCTAAGGAAAAAGTCAGCTTCCCCAGAACTAGTAGACGGAGTATTTAAAACCGGGCTTCTTTGATGAGCCACGACATACAAATTGATTCATAACCAGCGCTGCAATAGTGGAGCTGTTTTTGATAAAATGAAATAATAGAAATACATTGTGCAATAATCGGGTACATTATTATTAATTATAACTAATAATACTATAATTATTAATAATTATTAATCACTGACCTCGGTTCATATAAACACATAATATATGTACATAACTAGTCAACGGTGTTGATTCGAAGCAGAAGAATATGATGTATTGCTGGCTTTTAAATTCAGCTTGAGGTATAATCAAATCCCAAGTCTTTGTGTTGTTCCCAACAAGACATCTCAACATATTGCCTAAACTCCTATTCACAACCTCTGTTTGTCCATCTGTTTGAGGATAACATGTACTAGAATATTTCAATTCTGTCCCTAATTTCCTCCACAAAGTTCTCCAGAAGTGACCCAAACACTTTGCGTCCCTATCGGAAACAATCAAGGTAGGAACACCATACAATCTTACAACCTCACGAAAGTATAGCTCAACAATATGAGTTGCATCAGTCAGAAGTTTCATGACATGGTATAAAATGTGCCATTTTTGAAAAATGATATACTACCACAAAAATAGAATCAAATCCTTTTGTCGTCCTCGGAAGTCCCAAAACAAAATCCATACTCAAATGGATCCAAGGTGCATCTAGTTCGGGTAAAGGAGTGTATAGACCAGTGTTTTGAGCACTGCCTTTGTCAAATAAACAAGCTTGACATCTTTTCACCAATTTCTCTATATCTCGACGCATGTTTGGCCAGTAATAACGATCAGTCACCATCGCCAAAGTCTTGTCTCTACCAAAATGTCCTCCCAAGCCATTCCCATGAAGTTCCCTTACAATCTGCTCCCTTAAAGGAACCTCTGGAATGCATAATTGATTACCTTTGAATAAATAATTATCATGCAGTCGATATGGAAAGTTTCTAGATGGCAATGAACCTTGTTAACCAGCTAATATCTTACTGAAAGATGGATCAGAACCATATTTATTCTTAAGTACCTCAAAACCAATGACTTGAGTACTCATGACTGACAAAAAGTAAGGAACTTCTACTCAAAGCATCCGATAAGCCAAATACTGTTGTCAGTGACGACCACTGGCAACATTATTTGTAGCCTTGTAGGTAAGTTGGCGACCACCTATTTGTAAAGAAGGGATTGGAGTTTTTTTTTTTTGTTTGTTTATTTATGTACTTATTTGGTTACAAAAGAGATTGGAGTTCTAAACTTGGCAGGTTGTGTAAAACAGTATACTTACTTGACAATGATGACAGTAGCGATTTACCGACAACTTTCATGCCAATTTTTGATTGTGTAACAATTGCCATACATAAGTTGGAGGAGAATGAAATAGGTTCCACAAAAAAGTTGTAATATTAACAGATGTTTTAATAGTATTAACAAATCTTTTAAGACTAAAATATAAAATGCACCCCTAATTTTTTGTTCAAGTTACTGCTTCGATTGTAGATTTTTAGAATGAAACAATTGTACCCTCGCATATTCAAAACAAGTCAAAATCCACACAAAAGATTGGTTTTGAGTTTTTCAAAATTCACCCTAAAACAAATAATCCGAAAAACATTAGTAGAAGTAATTATTGTGTACATCTATGTAATCTTTTCGGATGAGCTTCTTTAATAAATTCTCTTTTTTTCGCCAGTCAAAAAAAAAGTGCATTTTGTAGGACGTTTTAAATGTTGGAACGTATTATATAAATTTGACAAGTTAATGGTGCTATTTGTAATATTCATCCCAGAATTATGTGCCGCGGGTTCAGGATCGAAAGCAACACCTGAGGAACTGGTCCCGAGATTAAGAAGATTACGAGGTGTGGTAGCGAATTGGTGATTGTTGTTTTAACTATGATGGCACCATCTACACATGCTATGCATGCGTGCAATAACAGTAGCTCGGTTAGTTTTGGCAGTATACCTCTTTTGCAATACATGCAACACAAATACATACATATGACAGCATATGGTTTGAGTTGTTGACAGAAGCCATAATATTCATCTTGTACAGTCAAAATTGTAGTTGAAAAGTCTATCCAAACATCCGACCACAATAACAATCATCTTCGACAACAGTTGGTAGCAATAATAATAATAATAATAACACAAGTTACAGCTGATGGAGGATGGAGAGCAATACAAAAAGAAAAAGAAAAAACACGTATCATAACAAAAGACGACCATAACTATAAGAAAATGGAATACTATCAAACCCACAAACCCTCACTAGGACAAACCTTCACCAGGACACCACTATGCTAATAATTCTATGCACATTTCGGAAACTAGACAACTCAGATATTGTATAAAACAACGAATTTCGCACCATTCCATTGGCCCCTCGTTTTTTATTGGAGATGAGGTGAATGTATATCACAGTTACTTTAATCTTTGTCTCCAAGACCATACTCACTGAAATGATTGACCTTGAACTTCCACACCCCCTTGATCGGATCATAAGACACAAATTCAGCACCTTGATCCTCAGCCTTTTTTCTCAGCATCTCTTTGTATTTATCAACTCGGGGCCCTTCTGTATAATGACAGCCGGTTTTTTTGTCAAAACATTTAACGTTGAGAAGAGTTACTATCGCAGGCTTGTTTAGCCCTTGGCCCACTGGAGGTTTCTTGCTGTCATCCATATAGACAATCACTTCTCTGTGGTTAAATTGAATAAGCGATTCCAGGTCAAGACGACGTATATCTGTATCCCCAAGGAACTTGATACTTCCATAACCATGTCGTCCAACAACAAAGTCCCTTGCATGGCGGCAGAACCCTGGTTCAGCCCTTTCTTTTGCTGCCAGTTCCTGGATCCGAGGTTCTGTGTAGTAGTCTGAATGGCGAAGCTTAGGCATCAGTGCCTCGATATCAGCCCCATGCTCATAAACAATTGCGGCCTCACCTGCCCTGTGTCCAGTTAGAGTAATATAGGAGTCCCCTTTGTGGATTAAGTGATCATCCACATTACACTTATGGCTCGACTTGCCATGATTACCTTGTTCCTCTGTATGGCCATTCTCAACTTTATCTTCTTCTGCAATAAAAACATATGAATCAAACAAGCAAATTCAGAATAGCTCTAGTTTCTAACACATACACAGTTAAAACGATTCTCATTTTGAATCTAGAAAGTACTTTACAAAACAGTCTATATAACCAATTTTCATTCAACAGTGTCACAACTAGGTACGACTCAAACACCACGAGGTCCACAATCAAAGATATTACTAAACCTGATGAGTCGAAGGAGCATATCAATATGTTAATATTAACATGACCTTTTGAGTTGGTGAATATGGTTGCCACAACAGGATGATCGAGAAAGGTTACTGCCCAACTGGCTTGCAACAAAGCCAGTACAGTATGGCAACAACGATAAGAAGTTGCAGATTCATACAACTGGGGAATCAGCAAGGGGATGGATGAAGATTTGATTGATTTGACAAATATAATCTGTTTCGGGTTCCAAGTGGTTATTCAATTTTGGGTAATGAAGAACTTACTAAGAAGGAAATGCTAGAGAAGTTTTATGCTACTGCCTACACGTTTTTGAACCCCAAAATTGGAAGTACATTGGTTATGCAGGCTGAGAGTAAAATTTCTTGTTTTGCAAATAACTCGTTCCGTAAGACGGAGGTGGCATTATGATATTTGAGAAGGGAGCAAAAGGAAAATGAAATTCACTTCCCATGTATCTATATACTTCTCCTCGGTCATCCTGACTTGGTGAGATCTTGGAAAGTTTTTTTATTTTTTTTTCCTTTCGCTTTTGAAGAGAAGACTTTGGAGATCTACATTAGTACTCTATCCGGATTCTTGGTCAATCAAATCGATTTCTTTTTTTTATTCTTTTACTATGTTATGGTTTCCTTTCCCTACATCTACAGTGTAGCCAAAGCATATCAAATTAGTTATATCACTTCTTATTTATTGAATGCAATATAATCATGTTAATGCTTTTGATGTTTCACTACCACTTAAATGAAATAAAATTGTGTATTTGAAACTGAAAGGAGATAATATGCATTACGCATATGTTCACTAATTATATAATGTGGTAGACTGGTAACAAATGTTTAGAGATAAATAGTAATTGAACTTGGAATTTTTACAATCACAATATAATTCACTTTGATTGCATAATAAGTTGAGCATGAATAAGATTAATTTAATGTGTTTGGTGAAATTAAATGCTTTAACACTCTATGCTATTGGTTTAACTCCCTAATTTATCATTGCTTACAATTCAAATCCATTACTTTTGCAAAAATTAGTTTCCATCTTTTTTCACATTAAATTTCAATTTCTCGTAGGAACGATATTTTTTCGTCACTATATAAACTTGTTTGGACGTGTATACCTGCACTGAAACTCACTAATGAAAAATTGCTGAGATTGAAGATAAAGAGGACCAACTCATAGACCACTTGACTGAGATGAGACTACAGAAATCTCAGTCCTAAGTCTAAAGTTGATGAGCCTATTGGGCGTAAGGAAAAGGAAGATCCATAAAGGACAAATCACTGGGGCCCTCGATCCCTATCATCTAAGGAAGGCTAGAATAGGGAAGAAAGACAATGTGGATGTTGGAGAGTTGGACAAAGTAGATTCAGTCTTGAGGATCAGTGCATCCAAGTTCACTGAAGAAGATGATGTTTATGGCTGGGTAAGTGATGCTTCAAAGGGACTCCAACTAATGTATGGTAGACAGATTGTAGGCAATCAGGAATCAACTAACAGAATTAGAGTTAAAAGGGAACTTGGGTGGAACAGGGTAAATTGGGTTTTTCTTAAGAAAACCTCGTAAACTTTTATTATCAGTAGAAAACAATTAATTCCTAAAGCTGTACTAAGAAAGACAAAATCCAAAACCTAAAAGGAAAAGAATCCTAACTAATAGGGAATAACTGAATTAGGAAACTGAGAACATTAAGGAAACTGAAAAAGAAAGACAAAATCCAAATCCTAAAAGGAAAAGAATCCTAACTAATAGGGAATAACTGAATTAGGAAACTGAGAACATTAAGGAAACTGAAAATAATAAGGAAACTAAAAATAAGTAATGTCTTTGTTTCTTTTTTTTCTTTTCAAGCGCAGATGCGCTGCATCATTCTCCCCCAGTGAGTAAAAGACTCGACTCCGATGAGTAGGAAGTCACATATATTGCATAGATGTTTGGATCAACTCGTTTCAGGTCTTCTTCAGCAATCCAAGTACTTTCCATTGCTGGTTTGCCAAGCCACTTTACCAAAAATCCCCTATACAGGTTAACTTGTCGAGATGCAACTTCCTTGACATCCAATACATCTTCAATAACATCATGTTGTACTTTTGGTAACTGCTGGACTAGAGCCTCTATACCGGTCACTTCAGCATCAAACCCATGACATGGATAGATATCTGAGACATCAAAAATTGGACTAATTTGCAACTCATTTGGCAACTCAATTAAATAGGCATTCGAACTGATTTTCTTCAACACTTTACAAGGCCCAAACTTCCTAGCCTTGAGCTTGTTATAAGTTCCCTTTGGAAATCGTTCGCGCCTTAGATGCACAAGTACTTGATCTCCCTCCTCAATGTCTTGTTGTCGGCAGTGTTGATTCACAGCAAAAGAATATGATGTATTGCTGGCTTTTAAATTCAGCTTGTGGTATAATCAAATCCCAAGTCTTTGTGTTGTTCCTAACAAGACATCTCAACGTATTGCCTAAACTCCTATTCACAACCTCTGTTTGTCCATATGTTTGAGGATGACATGTACTAGAATATTTCAATTCTGTCCCTAATTTCCTCCACAAAGTTCTCCAGAAGTGACCCAAAAACTTTGTGTCCCTATCCGAAACAATCGAGGTAGGAACACTATGCAATCTTACAACCTCACGAAAGAATAGCTCAGCAATATGAGTTGCATCAGAAGTTTTATGACATGGAATAAAATGTGTCATTTTCGAAAAACGATCTACTACCACAAAAATAGAATCAAATCCTTTTGACGTCATCGGAAGTCCCAAAACAAAATCCATACTCAAATGGATCCAAGGTGCATCTAGTTCTGGTAAAGGAGTGTATAGACCAGTGTTTTGAGCACTGCCTTTATCAAATAAACAAGGTTGACATCTTTTCACCAATTTCTCAACATCTCGACGCATGTTTGGCCAGTAATAACGATCAGTGCCAACGTCTTGTCTCTACCAAAATGTCCTCTCAAGCCATTCCCATGAAGATCTCTTACAATCTGCTCCTTACAATCTGCTCCCTTAAAGGACCTTCTGGAATGCATAATTGATTACCTTTGAATAAATAATTATCATGCAGTCAATATGGAAAGTTTCTAGCTGGCAATGAACCTTGTACACCAGATATTATCTTACTGAAATATGGATCAGAACCATATTGATTCTTAAGTACCTCAAAACCAATGACTTGAGTACTCATGACTGACAAAAGTAAGGAACTTCTACTCAAAGCATCGGATAAGCCAAATAATGTTGCCAGTGACGAATAGCTCTCACCAAAGCATTTAACTCTAAATCATAAGTCGAGTAACGCCGTTTAGAATCGGACAATTTCTCACTATAAAACTCCAAAGGCTTTCCATCTTGGCTAAGAACTGCTCCAATTCCCACGTGTGACGCATCACACTCAACAACAAACAACTTCTCAAAATCCGGGAGTGCAAGGACTGGGGCTTCGGTCATTAAATTCTTCATTCTTTCAAATGCTTTGTTTGCTGATTTTGAGTTGTGACCATTCAAATTCACCCCTCTTCAAGGATTCTTCAAGGATTCTGTTATAGGACTCATAACGGAGCCGAAAGTTCGAATGAATCTCCTATAGAAAGATGTTAGACCATGAAAACTCCATACTTCTTTGATAGACTTAGGCGTTGGCCACTCAGTTATAGCACGAATTTTCTCCGGATCTGGTTTCAACCCTTCTCCTGACACAACAAAACCAAGAAACACCACTTCTGTTTGCATGAAAGTATATTTTTTCCAATTTGCATAAAGTTGCTCCCTTTGAAGTACCCCAAGGACTTGTTGCAAGTGTGTTAAGTGTTCTTCTTTCGTGCAACTATAAATTAAGATAAAATCAAAATAAACCACAACAAATGAGTTTAAGAAGGTTTGAGCACCTCCGGCATTACTCACATAAATGTACTTGGGGCATTAGAAAAGACCAAATGGCGTCACCAGCCATTCGATGAATAATCCATCTGGCGTTTTAAAGGCAGTCTTCCACTCATCTCCACTCCTCATTCTAATTTGATGATATCCCCTTTTCCAATCAATTTTTGAGAACACCTTTGAGCCAGACAGTTGATCATGCATATCTTCTAAACGAGGAATTGGAAATCGGTACTTGACCGTAATCTTGTTTACAGCACACCTATCAATGCACATCCTCCATGAACCATCTGTTTTAGGAGTCAATAATGCTGGACAGGCACAAGGACTTTTGCTTTCACGCACCAACCCATTTTCTAGCAACTCTTCCACTTGCCTTTGTATCTTAGCTCGCTGCATAGGAGGCAACCTATATGCGGGCAGATTCGGTAATGATGCTCCCAGTACCAAATCGATAGCATGTTGGATACTCCTTAGCAGTTGTAAGCTATTAAGTAATTCCTCATTAACTAACTCCTTGAATTCCCCTAGAAGCTGCTGAATTTCTTTAAGATATTGATATAATTCCTTCCTTTGGTCACTTTCAGATAACTTTCAGTTCAAAACTTTCAGCAGCCAAAACAACTAACTTTTTTTGTCGTGTTGGGTTTACACACCGACGATTGCTTCGCTTCTTTAAGAGGATAAGTGTACCTCCTATTGTCCTTGTTGAAAGAATAGGTATTAGGTCTTGTTTTGTGATCCATATCATGATCAAAAATCAAAACCAAGGTCTACCGACGAGGATATGTCTGATATCCATTGGTACCACATCACACAATGCCTCATCATCTAATTTACCTCCCATGGTGAATTTAACCAAGCACTGAGAAGTTACTGATACCTCATGTCGTTTCTTTAACCACCCAATCTTATAGGGACAAGGATGATTGTTTGTAGAAAGTTTCAATTTGAGCACAGCCTCTTTTGAAATAATATTTTCCATGCTTCCGCCATCAATAACAAGATCACAAATCTTTCCCTCACAAACAACTCGTGTGCAAAAAATACTACGCCTCCTCCAATCTTCCTCTTCTTCCTTGGTTGTTGCTGTCATGACTCTTCGAATCACCAGAGACCCGCCTTCTGCAGGATGAACCTCCACTTCCTCAGTTTCGTCATCATGGTCATCGTAGACAGGTTCTAGTTCATCTTCAAACTCAGCTAAGTTCACTCTACGTTGTGGGCGTGCAAAAGAAGTATGTCCTTTTGGTTTCGATATTCTTGGGGCCTAATTCATCCCTTAACACTTCTTAACCCCCTGCGAATAAACCTAACATGCAATTCTTCATTACAGGGTGCCAGGGGATTTTCCATGGGAGAAATTCTTGGGTTTGTGTTTTTAAACCTCTACATTGATCCCAAAGATGATGGGCAGAAAATAGTGAACGCTATGTTTCCAGCTAATGTGACTTCTGCTTGGAACTTAGTCTATACACGTCTGAGAGCTGCAGAAGATTATGATAAGCTTAGGAGGACTATGAAGGCTATGTGATGCAGAACAAGAGTTGAAGAAATTAGTCTTAGTAACTGTGTTTTATTATTTAGAGATAAATTATTATTGTAAATAATATTTATTAGTATTATTTTAGACTATTAGAAATTTAGAATATTCTAGAATATAGAATAATATATTGATACTTATTAGTAGTGGAGATATATTAGAATTCTAAGTGAAATTTTAGGGATTTTTCTTGTTCATCAAGTTTAAGAGTCTTATTTAAAGGGTTGTAATATACTATTTTCAGCAGATTGGAATAATATTGTGAATTGAATTGAGTTTTGTATGTTTGAGTGTGGAGTTTGTGTGTTGGAGGATTTTGAGCCTTTTTGCCCCCATTGAACCCTTGTCCTGCATCACTATGCGAGATGCTATTGCACAACATATTTTTATAGAAAGCAATATCAGAGTTTCTAAGTCAAAGCTGTATCTGGAAGCTTATAGCAAGGCATGAGATCCCACCTTTCTGAGTTTTCATTTTATACCAGAAACAAGTAAAGAATTGTCGCAGCTCGGACTACAGAAATCACCATTATCCATGAGAAGATGGATTTTGAACGGGACAGGTTTGTCAGAATGAAATTCTTCAAGAATCTATTAATTAGTTATCTTGTAAGGGTGTTATTAGCAAGGGTACTCTAGTCTTTTGTTGTTAAGCCATGCTTCTGGATAAGCATGGGTGTAGGATGGCAACACCTGCCAGTGTAGGTTAGTCAATGAGGGTTTAACTTATATATGATACATCTGTATTCTCATTCTTCTTATTTCTAAAATGCTGAATTGAAATGAATCCAATACTCTGTAAAGTTGTGACAAGGTCCCTCTAACTATTGCTTTCATTTTGTTTATGAAATTTTTAGTGAAAATTTGTTTATATAAAATAGGAACACCAAAGAGCTTTGAAATAAAATCCCAATTTAAATTCCAGTAGATTCAAAAGAAAACGGATCAACTTAGATAGATATGGGGAGGCAGAAGAGAGCATAGATTATGGAGAGAAATGTATGATTTTACTACCACAAAATAATAAAGTTTGAAGAATGTAGGTAGCTAATTTACTATTGGCAGGACAAGGTACCATGGCGAGACTAAAAACAAAAAGAAGAAACAAATTTATCAACACATCACCATTTCCATGTGCTGGAGGTATTGTTTCCCCAATTGCTCTTCTAGGCCATTGTTCCAAAGGGCGAACCACCAGGTCCCGTGGATTCTCCCTGGGAATGAAAAGAGCATCTGCCTTTGACGTGGTAGGTGTCTCATCATCATCACTGAAAAATGGAATCTGTAGACAATATAGAAAAATTAGTGCTTATAACAAATCCTGGAAGAATCAGATGGTACGAAATGGATTATGAATGCAACACTTATAACCATGCCTAGGGAGGACAGAACAAATATGATTTACTGATAAAATGATCAGACTTATTGAGAACCATCATTACCTTTAGACCATCATTTTTAGGATGATATTTTCTTGCAGGCAACTTTACACGCCTTTGAGAAAGGTGTCGAGAAGTTAGCAATGATGATATTCGGACAGGAGCAGGTTTATCGACAACCTATTGGGAGAAAAGTTAGCAGTCATACCAACATGACAGATGAACTGATCTATGAAATGATGCTCAGACCAGAATTCCAGATATATCATGATCAAGTTGGACAATTTGAACTAACCAGTAAACAATGGAGAACTAGTTTGGGTTGGGGAGTCGTCAAAACATTTTTTACTAACTGAATTAACATACTTACAGGCAAGCTTGAAATTCCGTATTGAATTGAGGGTGAAGTCCCACCACGACCAATTGACATCAGGGGCATTGCAGGTAGTGTTCCAAAAGGATTTGACACGGGAGCTTGTTGTACAACTGCAGTGTTTTGAGCAACAGGCCTATCAAAGAAATTGCAAGACAGTAATGAGGGAAGGAAGAGGATAAAAGGACATGACAAGGTTACTTGTACAAATAAATAACAATAAAGATTATTAATGTACAAGAGGGTACTTTAACGCAAGTTCAAGACCAGACACAGAGGTATTACAAAGAAAATATGAAAAGTTTGTTCTTGAAAACAAACTCATTAATTACAAGAAATCAAGTGAAGTTTTATGTATCAAACTGACTTAATAAAATTTTCAATTTAACGCCAAAGGCCCAAAACATGATGCACTGAGACAAAACCAGTATAATTTTGTATAGGAGCTTTTGTGTAGATCTGTAAGAATTATGCAGAGGATCGAAGGATTTAGCAGAAACATACATTTGTCCAAAGTTACTCTGACCGAAACTGCCTGGTGTGCCACCAAGTCCACTCAAACCAGCTGTCAGTTACAAATATACAAGTCATCTGTAAGAAAAACAATAAAAAAAAATCTTATACAATATTATCAAAGTTACCTGCTTGACTCTGACCATAATTCCCAAATCCATAAGCCCCAGTGGTTTGAGATGGTTGAGCTGGTTGAAAAGGTGCCGACTGAGAGGGCTTTTTGTACAGCAAAAGAAAATTGAAATGAACTATCAGAAGCCTAATAACCAATCACAAATTTTATTTTATTTTTAAAAATGCAGTATCATACAGAAGTATATGGAAAAATTGTAGGGAATGGGGAGCAAAATCATTCACCTATTAATCTGGGTTTACTGGTCTGGTTATTGAGATTTCATGATAGCACAGTAATAATGATGGGGACTTCAAACCTTGCTTCAGCTTCGCTGGGACATGATTAAGTTGAGATTTGTTGTTTAATATTTCATTTTCAGGATTGTAGAATCATTTATGAGATGGTTAACTAGTATATAAACCACAGGTTTTGTTTGGAGGGACTGGAATGCCTGGCTTATCAATTTATCTGGTAAACTACAAGGGGCTCATGTAGCCCATGCCAGATTAATCGTCTTCTGGGCTGGAGGAATGAATACATTTAAATTGAAACATTGAAGTTAAAATCAAGCTACTTTTCCATTTTTAGCTATAAAAATTTAGAATTTGAATTAATAAAATATTATGCACTGTAGAGGAGTACTATTTATTTCAACTAGTATACATGACACATGCCTGATAATTTTAAAATAATTATGTATTAATAATATTTTTCTGTAAATATATTTTTATATTAAAAATTAAGAATAAGATAATTTAAACTTTCATCAAGTTTGTGGAGTGAGAGGAATTACATATTCAATTTTTACAATTTCATTAAACCTAAAATGAAGGAAGTGGTTATGAAAAAACTAATCTTTAGAAGAGGAACAGCAAGGCTTCACGAATTAAACAGTGACATTGTCCTGTGGGGCATTAATATATAGGATATAAAATATAACAGCTCTTACAGGTTAACTACCAATTGAACCACGTGAACCAATGAACCAGTGCACTGGTTCACCATTCAATATGGTTTTCAAAACTATGCCACATGTATGACCTTATATTTGTTGATTGAAAAAACTAAAAAGCTAAAACCAAATGAACCATTACTTCGGGATGGGAAAATGAGTATTTAGTCATTGTACTAAACCTAAGTTTTCAGTTTTGTTACTAGACTCACCTTTTTTTTCCAATTGAATTTATTCTGTAGTTTCTATCAGTTCCATCAATATTGATAACTGGAGAGTTGAGTTAACCATAGATGAGGTAATAGTATAATGACATAATAAAAAAGAAAAAAGAGTTCATTAACTAAATCGAAAATGAGGTAATAGCACAGTGACCAAAGAACTCACCTTCCTGTTATCAATTTAAACTAAACTAGTTTGCCGACCCGTGCATAGCATGGGTTTTTTTCTTTCTAAATTGATTAAAATTATTGAGTCTATAATATGTATTATTTTCTAATTTTTAATAAATTTTGTTATATTGAGTATGATGTCAGTAATTCATATTGTTGTGTATAATATCATTACTTTTATATTTATAAATTAAAAAATTCATGGGTGTTAAGTTACTACTTCATTTAATTATATATTTGAAGTTGTTTTTATATTTTCAAGTTTTTAAGTTATTTTAATTATCTAAATAATTTACATGGCCTAATACTAAATATATTTTACTTTATATTAATCAAAATAATTTAATAAATCTAAATTTCTTAATTTTTAATTCTTTTTTAGTAATTTTATCGTGGTGCTCTTTTTTTTCCTTCGTCATATAAATTGTTGTATATTTTTTTTAATTGTTGATTATTTTTTATATTTTGTAGTTTTTATTCTTTTTCGTTGTGATATTTTAATTTTGAAAGATGTACATGATTTTTTTAATGTTTTATATATATGGTCATGATCACCGGTTGACTTTTCATTCCGATAATTAGATTTGTGATAGGATGTCTTTATTTTTGTAAACTTAGATGGAATAGGATTCATAGAATAATATTATTTCCAAAAGCGAAACGGCCTTCCTAAATTACCATATAGTAATAGATAGATGGAGCTAACGAATAGAATGGAATTTTAGATTGATAACTCAATTGAGAAAAAAATATGAATTCAACAACCAAATTGAAAACTTGGGTAGTACAGCCCATTGAAGGACGTAAATGCATACAAATAAAAAATTACTCAGAGCAACATTAAAAAGACAAAGAGAACTAGCTGAATGATCCCGCTGATATCATTTAAGGATACCAATTCGTATTTTCACTCAAGATAATGATAAAGTATGTAATGTCAGCAGCCACTACCTCATGCTATGATGATAAATGAGTACGTCATGAAAAAAATATAACTCGATAACTCACCATTGTCTGACCAAATCCCATCAGGTTGCCAGGTGTCGGGAATGACAGAGTGCTAGAAAAGATGTTCCCACTGAATCCAGTAGATGGATTGCTAAAAAGATTTGATTGGCCAAAGGCTGAGGAACTCGGTCCAAAGGAAGGAGGAGCCTGGCCAAATGCAGAAGTTGATTGCCCAAGGGAAGGTGCAGCGAAGTTGGGAGATGACTGAGTGGTTCCAAAATTTAATCCAGAATTAAATGCAGATGTTCCCTGAATAGGTGTTGAGCCAAAAAGAGATGTTGATGATCCAAAAGCAGATGAGCCAGACGAGCCAAAAGGAGATGCATTAGTATTCGATCCAAATGCAGGAGTTGATGAACCAAATATTGAAGGTGCTGCAGATGATGTTGACCCGAAAGGGTTTGCAGTAGATGTACTTCCAAAGCCTGAAGAACCAAATGCTGATGATGAAGATTGTCCAAAACCCGAAGTACCAAATGCTGAAGTTTTTGGAGCAAACAGGTTAGATAATGTAGTAGATGAAAATGGGTTTGCAGATGACTGACCAAAAGTGGATGAAGAACCGAACGGGCTAGACTGAGTGTTAGATGTGCTAAAGCCAATTGCATTCGCAGATTGTGCAGCAGGACTTGGGCCACCTAATAATACATGTATACGATATTAACTTGATAACTTCTATGTATTGCTTTTGCATTCCGAATTAATTACAATTGAGTAAAGCACCTTTGTCTCCTTGCTGATAGTCCTCCCATCTAAGTTCTTCATGGCTTTTATCTTTGTAAACTGGCATGGCAGAAATTGATTCTAACTTCCCAGCAGGCTGAGTGCCACTTCCACTATCTACCTCTGCAGTTGGTGTATAAGGAGCCACTCTACTCCCCCCACGCTGACCTCCAACTGCAGATGTGCCAAAGCCAGGGCTACCAAACGTTGGTGTAGTTGCTTGAGCCCCTGCACGGGAGCGTTTAGTAAAATACAATATACAGTGGAAATAATAGAGAAAACTAAACATTCTGCATTTCTGCCCAAAAAATTGGCAATTATTATAATTCAACCTGAGAACCAATTCATATTGTTAAGATGCAGATGACAATCATCTACATGTATAAAAGGCTCACCAAATGCAGAGCTTTGAGCTCCAAAGGGAGACGGATTAGTCCCAAACGGACTGCTTCCAAATGCAGAAGTTGATTGGCCAAATGCTTGTGTTGAACCAAAGCTGAGGGAAGGGCTAGAAGCTCCAAAAGCCGGAGTGCTTGAAGCGCCAAACGCTGGAGTGCTTGAAGCCCCAAATGCTGGAGTGCTTGAAGCGCCAAATGCAGGAGTGCTTGAAGCACCAAATGCCGGACTGCTGGATCCAAATATAGGGGCACTAGAGACACCAAATGCATTTCCCGTGCTACCAAACGCATTTCCTGTGCTACCAAATGCCGCAGTAGTTGCAGAACCAAAGGCTGGTGTGCTTGTGGCACCAAAAGCAGGGGTACTAGAAGAACCAAATGCCGGGGTGCTAGAACCACCAAATGCAGACTGACTTGTTGCACCAAAAGGTGTAGAAGATCCAAACAGACTGCTCCCAAATGCTGGTTGGGATTGTTGAAAAGTGCTTCCAAAAGGACTTGTTTGGGTAGTGGATGAACCAAAACCACCAAAAGAGGATTTCTGCCCAAATACAGAAGATCCTAAATTTTATATAATAAGACTGGTCAGTTAGTACAGAAACGTATAAATAGTAGCATGGGAAAGAAAATTAACATAGTTGCTAATATGTGACACTTGGTTGTTAATGCAAGTACATAGTGAGGCAATACTTAATAACCTACACGAGGAAAGATGAAAATATGTCTAATATTATGTATCAATTTGATAAGACAAGATAGCATCATCAGCTTACCAACTGATACATATGAGGCCTCATGTGGTGGAATCTATATGCAACGAAAAGGAATCCGATGATAAACTATACTTCCACAAGGTCAAAGATTGGAAGTTTACACATTTACTATAATGTGTCGTATATCACACATTTACACTGCATCTTGTGGATAGTACTCCATTGTTTCAATATCAAAGATACATTTCTAAACTCTAACTATTAGAATGACAAAGAAGTTCATGAAATACCATCAGCAACACTAACACCACTACAACCACCAATGATCATCTTTATTCATCATCACCACCATCACAAACGATGTGGATGAGTTAAAACGACAATTTGGGACCAATATACAGGCCTCTGGAATGGTTTTAACAAGCTCAAAAATCCCGGTATAGTTATCAATTAGAATTCAACACGATTCTGTTCATATGGAAATAATATTATTCTTAAGATTATCGAGTATTTGTTAGTGCGAGAATTAATTGCACGTGAAGAGCCAATTGACTGGCGGGATCGAAATTCTCACACAACCAATATTCTCAACTCACGGACTCACAAAACAATAAACTGAAGATTAATATTAATACTAAATCAATAAAATCATAAGTTACATCCTTATTTATAATTGAACTTGAAACAACTTTAACTAAACTAGAATTCTAGTTGATAACTATAAAACTAAACCAAAATTCTAATTGATAACCATTGTTGTCACGGCACCTGACGAAGCCTGGCGGTCGGCTACCTCCGGGACACGAAGGCAATAAGGCGCCCACCATGGCGTTCCCACGGAGATAAGAGAGCAATTAGTCTAATAAGGATAATTAGTCTTAACAATAATTCAGTAATATATGTAATATAATTAGTCTTAACAATTAGTAATTTCCTATATTAAGATAGCAATTAATAGCATAGCAAAAATTAATTATAAATTTATTAATCAGAAAATGATATTATATAGTATATTATACAGTGCATAGTTGTGAAAGGCAAAAGGCGCCTCCATCGGGGCTTTGGCCCAAGGCACGCACCTATTCGAAGTTAGGCGCACACTAAAATCATACAAAAATTGTATATGCAAGCATCGTTTGATGAATAAAGCAGTGGTGAGAAAAAAGGTGAAGGTTCTACCCTAGCTGTGTTGTCATCAGGTAATATGGAAAAGTCTGAGCATCCGATTGTTTTGAAGGCAAAAAGTAATAATGGGGAGGAGATGATTGGCTAGTTGACGGTGGAAGCAATTTGAATTTTCTGTCCACAACAGTGGTTGGGGATATGGGAGTCTTAATTGAGCCCAGAAGCAAATGGGGAGCTTGGATAATGGGGAGCAAATATCTTGTGAAGCATGGTGTCCATAATTTTCTTGGGAAACACAAGGGGTTCAATTCACCACTTCAATGTGCTAGATTAATCTTCAGCAGTGGGATGCCATTTTGGGAGTTACTTGGTTAAAAAAACTAGGCAAGGTTACCTTCAACTTTGAGCAGAATTTCTTGGAGTTTAGTAAAGGAGACCATGAAATGGTGTTACAAGGTGCAACACTCTGGCTGCACTTAATTGTAATGTTTTATCAGCGGCTCAACCAGCATGGATGAGACAATTGATTGACAGCTACAAGGGAGATGAATGGGTCCTAATGAATGGAAGTTATCACATGGCCTGCTTAAGTTCAGAGGGAAGTGGGTGATTGGATCTAATGGTGACATCAAGAGGCAAGTTTTTGAGGAGTTGCATGAGAAAGGGGTGGGAGGTCACTCAGGGGTTAATGTCACTACAAAGAGAGTGGAAATGTTTTTCTACTGGAAGAATCTAAGTGACATTGTAAAATGGGTGGCCGAGTGTCCCCACTGTCAGTTTGCTAAACCAGAACATATATTGACCCTTGGGAAGCTGCAGCCATTGCCTATTCCTAGTAAGCCATCGAGGGATATTGCAATGGATTTCATAACCGGCTTGCCTAATTCAAAAGGATTTGAGGTGATTTGGATAAACATGGATAGGTTTAGTGGGTATGTTCATTTCTTACCTCTATCCCATCCATACTCAGTCAAGAGCTTACCACAGTTGTTCTTTGACAACATTTTCAAAGTACATGGTGTCCGTAAAAGCATTGTCAGTGACAAGGATCCATTATTCCTTAGTGATTTTTGGAAAGCTTTGTTTAAGATTGCAGGTACTAGATTACACAAGTTCAGCCTACCATCCTCAAACGGACGGTAGTACTGAGAGAGTTAATCATGTCTTGAGCAATATCTGAGGTTTACGTGTGGGCAAACTCCTAAACATTGGAGTCAATTTTTGAATGGTGGTTTAATACCTCCTACCATACTTCTTTACATAGAACTCCTTCCAAGGTATTGTATGGCAGTGAGCCTGTCCATCTCCGTGTGAGATTGAATCTGCCAACTAATGTAGCTGCAGTGGAAGAGTTGCTAGGGGAAAGAAGGCAGCAGCTGAACATTCTCCAAGACACTTTGGATAAGTCTCAACAAAGAATTTAAAGTCAGGCTGATAAGGGAAGAAGTGAGAGATAAAGTATTTATGAAGTTACAGCCCTACAGGCATAGTTCTATCCAAATTAGGAAAAATATGAAATTGGCATACAAGTTTTATGGACCATTTGTGGTGTTGGAAAAGAGTGGTCGGGTGGCCTATAAATTAGATCTCCCAAATACTTCAAGGATTCATCATGTGCCCCATGTATCACAACTAAAGAATGTTGTGGGGGAAGTGAGGGTCCAATCTCAACTGCCTATTCCTACTTTAATGGAACCTTTGATCTGGAACCACTGAGAATATTAAGGGAAAAGACAAGTCTACAAAGGTAGGATGGTGGTGTATCAATACCTGATACAATGGAAGAATAATAGTGTGGATGATGCTACCTGAAGATCTACTAAAGCTTAATTTCCCTTCCTTGCTGCCTTATCCGTGAGGGCATGGACATTCTAAGAGGGAGGGTTTGTCAGATTAAGTAGGGCTTATTGTGCTGTGTGGAGTCTATGAGCTGTGACGAGCTATGATGAGCTGTCAGTATTAGTGTTTGTTAATAGTTACAAAGGCTGAAGGATAGGGAAATTTATGCACGTATTTAATTTATTCGGAGCTATTAGAGCGGGATCCACTTTTTGGGTAAGTTAAGATACTATATAAGCTGGTTGCAAGGCTTACTAAGCCAACATGTGGAATGAAATAAAAAGATTTCCCTCACAAATATTTCTCTCTTTAAGCTCTGTAACTCATTTCTCTCTCGGATCTCACTCTCTCTCTCTAAATTATGTTACTCTCTCTCTAGAATTTCCCTAATTCTTATCAGTTCTGGTCGATTGATCTTGTCTGACTTTGCTAGGTCTGACACAAGCCCTCTACTTTTCGTAAGTCTATTCGTTCTACAACACATCACACAACTTTATTCGTTGGTTTGCCAACCAAAAATGTAACCAAGCATCTCTTTGTCACCTGCAACTTATTTTGTAGTGATCGATGCAACATCAGAAGGCTCTAGGCAAGGCTCAACTTGCAAACCCAACTTATTAAAGGTTTCATCTGAAATGACATTGGTACAACTACCAATATCAATGCTAAGAGAGCAAACTTGTAACTATGTCATCATGGTGTTCCCAGTCACTTGTGTTGAGTTCTTTTGGGAGGGCGAGAATTAATTCAATACAAGTCTAAGAGACAATTTAGGTCTAATTTACACTCCTCTGGAATTGTTCTAATCAATCCAATAAGCCCTAGTTCAAGCCCTCAGAAAAGAAAAAAAAATTACTAGTTCCTTAATATATTTATTGTTTAATTGTTACATATTTTATGGTTATCACTTAGAATTCTACTTTAGTTAGGAAGATTGTTTCAATGTTCAATTACAAATAGGGATCTAATTTATGATTCTATTCATTCAGAAATAATATTATTCTTCACAGTATTTTGTGAGTGTGAGAACCTTTTATGCATAAAGTGTGTGGACAGCTTGTTCCGGCCCCCATTCCCAGCCAATACTACCCATTACCAAATAAATCACACTAAATTTGCTACATTCATAAGAAAATGCTAGGGGAATATTTGTAATTATTGTCCCAAAAAAGTCAGTTGTTAATGTACCTTTATTTTTTGCAATGGAATATAATTTAATTCAAATCAAAAAAAAAATTAAAGATGTCCACGTGCATCAAGTGAATAATATATCTTTTTTACTTTGACGTATAAATTTACACATCTTATCTTAACTAAAAGTATCTGATTGTATAGGACCTAAAAAGCCTCACCTGGTCCGAATTTATATACAAAGAACATATGTAATTACTGACTTTTTACATGGAAAAGAAAATCTAAGGACCATGCTTACCAATTAATCGTCAAAAAAATACCACAAATATTAAGAGCTTGGACAGATAATCAAATCATTTGTATTTTGTGAACATAATTTTACACAACGAGCTTACCACCAAACGAAGACGATGGACTAACAAAAGCCGAGGATGATGAAGCTCCGAAACTAGGTACTGAGCTTCCAAAAGCCGTTGACGATGTGGCACCAAAGAGAGGTGTAGATGATAAAGCTGATGAAGCTTGGCTTGCTCCAAATACTCCGGTATTGGTGCCACCGAAAAGGGAACCTCCTGTTTGTGAGCCAAACGGGTTTGTGCTA
>CM025784.1:19967-42526 GCA_014636745.2 Centella asiatica
GTTGGACACCAAAAATCAGAGCACATCTCTAATTTTCGAACGGAGGGATTACTATCTACTTTGGTTCAACAAGTTCCTAAGTAACTTGCTTGAGAATTTCATTGTGCCATTTTTCTTTTCCTCTAGAATTCGTTGCACTCAACAAGTTTCTTCTAAAGGTTAGTATTTTATTACTTAATGTTAAGTTGGATATTTGATTGATTTGTCCTTTCTGTTTCCTGTTTGTAAGCTAGATCATTATCTGTTGCATGCTTTACGGTAAGCCTAGTGTGCTATGCCTCAACATTCAATGATGAAACTTTTACCAAAGTTATGATATAGTGAGAGCCCATGAACAAAAGATAGCAGTTCAACCTTCCCCATATTGCCTATTTAGTTATCGTGGAATACACCATAAAGTGGGTTTATGCTGTGATGTTGCTGGCTTAACTATACATACACTGGCCCTCTATATATTTTAATTCAGTGTTATAAAATAGAGCGGGTGCTGTCAAATAGAGTAATTTCTTTTTTCTAGGCCGGGTCAATAAAATTATAAAAGATTTCAATTTATTTATCTTTTTTTCTTTATAATGGATTTACGTGGATCAATACATGATTTTCTTTTAGTCTTTCTGGGATTGGGTTTTGTTTTAGGAGGTTTGGGAGTGGTATTACTTCCAAATCCAATTCAGCGAAAGCAAAACAACAAGCACACAATCAATAAAGTAAATAACGAACTACATAATAGACACAGAGATTTAACGTGAAAAATCTAAAATTGGGAAAAAACTTGAGACTTGAGAAGTTTCACTACGTGAAGTTGAATAATTACAAGATGAATTACGCAGACAAACTTTCAATCTCACCGTTGCTCTCAATTCCTCAAATTCTCTTTACGTCTTTTTTTATCTTAAAGACGTGACATATACAAAGACTCTCATGAGATTACAACAATAAACAAACCTTGTATCTATTCATAGACACTAGGAAAAATCCAGTCCAACGTAGGATAGGAAGCCATATCACTCAATTTCGTAAGTTATGCTCTAATACCAATTTGTTATAAAGAAAAACGGATGATATCACAACGAAAGCAAAATCAACAAGCACACAACTAACAAGTAAATAACATATCACATAACGACAAAAAAATTTAACGTGGAAAACCCAAATCTGAGAAAAACCATAGGGCACAAGAAAATATCACTATGAAAACCGGAGAATTTACGAGATGGAATTGTCAAGCTCACTCATCTCACATGCACAAGAGAAATTATACAATCTCACAAATTCTGTGAAATACTCCTAATCTCCCTATTCTACCACGAAAATCCTCTCGAATAAATCCTAAACAATTTATAAGCACTAGAAAGCATCCAATCCAATATAGAATAGAAAATACGCTAAAAGAAAAGACTAACTCCTAGCAAGAAAAACACCCATATTCAAAACCAACTAAGAGTTTGAGACACATTCCTAACAAATCTCCACCTACACACAAATTCTCCAAACCATTCCATACACGATAAATTGTTCTTCAATGCCAAGTAGAAGGAACCTTACCTAACCCAAACCGACATATAGCTACACTTCTCCTTGACACCCGGAGAAACACATGAAGAAACTAGAAAAGTATCATTCTCACCCGATGTTCTAAAAGGCGTTATACAGACCTCTGCGGTCAAGTGAGGGCCTAGTGCCTACCCCTTATAGGAGGTGATTATGCAGATGACTAAGCGGATATTATGCTATCATTTTAGGCGGTTTAGTAACAAATTTACATACCAAATGATAACATTAAAGGTTTTTAAGAATTCTACGATGTTTTAAGGAAAAAAAATAAATAAATTTGAGAAGTGAGTGGATAATATATATATAAAAATATCTATAGTATTTTAAAAATAACTATTGAAAACATATTTGGATTTATTCTCACTTTTTATTACAAGGTCAGATAAACAATGAAATGTATGGTTTATAAGAATCATGTTGAAATTATTTTTAAAATTTTAAAAAATATTTTATTCAAATTGATCCGTCTAACAACTGCCTAAACGCATAATTGAACGCATAATTGAAAGCCTAAGACGATTTTATGAGTTTGACCGCCCGTCTAGCCCGCATTTTAGAACACTGTTCTCACCCACGTCCACGTCGAGCCACATATTCGAAGAATTTACAAGATGAATTACATAAATAAACTCTCAACCACACCATTGCTCTCAATCTCAAAGACGCGAGTGAGATTACAGCAACAAACAACCTCATGTCTATTTATACACTAGGAAACATCCAATCCAATGTAGGATAGGAAACTTGATAAGAGTAATTAATTAAATTACTCAAATCCAAAACCAACTAGGAATTTGAGACATAATTCCTAACGTTTGGTCTCTGGGTAGCTCTTCTTGTTTACAATGTGGTGCAAAGAAGAGATTGCTCTAACTATAGTTAGCTATAATTTTAGGAGAGCTCATCCTTGAAGCTATTAGGGTAGGAGGGCATGAGACTATTCATGAAAACTGTTATGTGGTCCCTCATGCCATGCCCTTGTGAACAAAATCACAAGCACTATGATTTTGTTGATTTCATTTCCCTAGCATTGTTATGTCACTCTGTCACTGCAAGCTACTTTAGTATTAACATAGAGAAGTCTTATTTACATCTATTAAGATGAAAACTTTAGGAGCAGAGCCTTGGAATGTTCAATAAGAGCCAAAGGCACCACCAAGTAGAAGTAATACACTAAAATACATCCGACAGGATTTAAAGAGCTCTCAATTGTGAGAGTGTTTTGCTAGTAAAATAGCTAGTGCCCCAAATAGAGTTGTTAGTGTACAAGAATATTTGTGAGATTTCTTTGGACATGGTATTTGTCCCAAAGGGTGTATCTCAAGTTTGTTGTTTGGGATTTAGTTGCACCATCATTTAATATAGTGGAAACATTTCAAAGTTTGACATGTGGTTTTCCCTCCAAATTTTGGAGGGTTTTTCTGTAAAATCTAGGTGTTCTTGTTGGTTGTATATTTCCATATTATTGTTATGCTACACACGATTTGTTTCAATGCTCACATAGAAGTGGGAATTGGTATTTCATTCCCAACAAAACCATACTAAATTTCCCATCTATCAATTTTCATACGCTTGTAAAGAAATGCGATAGATATGAATGGCATATTAAACGAATATTGTCACATGTCCTCCTCTTCACAATCCAACTATGAACTTAACTTTTCCTTCATGTTTATATCCCTCAAGTCCAACTCCAGTTTCAGCACGACCTCCATCTACACAACCAAAAATGTCAACTCTGATTCAATCGGTTTTGCGTGCATATTTGTTTTAATTTGTATATTATGTCCAAATTCAAAACTCTATTCGAAGCAAAATTTGATATCCCCACCAACCATACATCAACATGCAATTACAGCACCAATCATCAACACCACAAACTGTGATCGCATTGCCAGTCAGAGAGTTTATCCCTTTCAGCCCTTCCCAATCATTGTTGTACTTGAACCTGCTACTTCGACCTGCCTGAGCATTCATGGATCTAGCATCCTGTAACCTGATAACTATAGTATTTGAGTGCACCAATGTGACGGAGCCTCTGAAGAGCAAGCTGAGCTCCGGCGGACAGTTTGATTTTCCAGAAAACATGGTTTTTTGTAAGAATTACTGGTTTGAAGTGGAGCCTGAGTCATCTTGGAACCAATGGCTGCATTTGCTGAAACACAGGGCAGATCGAGGTGATGTAATCGTGGTGATAGATTGGTAAATTTTTTATGTCAATAGACTTTGTTTTTAAATTTGAGTTGCCGAATAGCGGATTACTGGCTTTCAGTGTCAGGTTTGCTGGCTGGGTTTTTAATGATAATGTTCTTCTATTTAAATCTTAATGTTATCTTTAGCCATTTAAACCTTTTAATCCATTAAAATAGTCTCTAATTTCATTAACGAGGCTGGTTTCATCCAGCAAAACTATGCTGAATCAACAAATTATCTCATCTATTTAGACATGATTAACATATTTCACTTGGTTGAAATGGAATTATTAGTTTGATAACTCGATCTAAAAAAAGGTTCAATAATAAAAAAATAACTGGACTTCAATACAGTGATCAAACACTTATTTTAACCCTAGTAGGATTGAAGGTGCTGGTGGTTAATAAAAGAGGTGAAGGAGAAAGAAGAATTCTGACCTGTCATATAGTTTGTTGATAGGTGACACCTAATTTCAGGTTTATTATTCTTTTGGTTTGCCCCAAATATAATAATTAGGAACAATTGAATGTTTAATTTTTCGGCCACGAAAGTTGTTTTGAAACAAAAGTTTTAGTTACATGGTGTAGTCTGAAAAAGCAGCCAGCATGACCGATATTCTTGTTGGTTTTGCCATTTTTGATCGGAAGCTTGTTCTATCTGTAGCTAAGGCTACTAATGAGGTGACAGTCTTCAGTTTATATCTCTTCTACTAGTATTTGCAGTTATGTGGATATTTGCAGTTATGTGGATATGTTCTATTAGCAAACAAGGGAATAAGTTTCCAAAGTATTTAATTAAATGTATTTATTGATCCTTTCGATCATTTTCAGGTTCAACAAGCATTCTCAGACTTGGAGAGGTGGTTTGCTAACTTAAATATTAGACTTAGTTGTATTTTTCTTTTGTTATTCTTAACATCCATTCTTGATGTGTCTGTTATGTATGTCGTCAAGACATCATTTTTCCCCAATATTATGTATGCTGTAACCAAATGTCATGGAGATATCACTTCTTTACAATATTATGGTTGCGGTCTGCACTTTCCTTCTCTATCACATTATTATGCTAATACAAATGCATTTATAAGTTCTAATTTATTGTTGATCAATTCAGTATTAATATTAATTTTGGTTTAGTTCGAAGAATAAATTAGCTTCAGTGTTGATTTAATTTTTAGTGTCAATCAACTTCTACATCAATTCTCTTTTGTAGTACATTTTCATGCATGTATTGATTGTTAGTTTGTTATTGGTATTCAGTTCAATTTGTGCTTAGCATAAGACAAACTTGAGTCATGGCAATTTTTGGTCAAAATTTGGTTGGATAGATCAAATCATATAACAACAGGAAACTTGAATGGAAAGCATATTCTTTGGGGGATAATGTTATCATTTGCATTTATTGCTCACATTGGGACTGGCAGGCCTGAGATGGCATGACTGTGTCACAGAATTACAGATAGAAGAATTTAGAGAGGGAAGGGGTGGATTGGGGAAGAAGACAAAGCAGGGGAGGGGAGAGAGAGAGAGAGCAGAGAGAAGATAGAGAGAAATAAAGTAACTTGAGAGAAAAGTTAAGTTTTATTCATTTCATAATGCTTCAGCAGCCAATTACATGTGTATATGTTGTGGTCTTATCCTACACCACTTTCTTAACCTATAACCCAATTCTAACTAACTTTATCCATTCAGCACCTGTCATCACATGGCGTCTTCTAGGTAATTACCACAATAACTATTAATAGTAATAATAGCATGATAATATCCTAGCTTAACAAGAGTTCTGACAATTCCCCCCCCTGAAAATTATCCATGCCCTCATGGATATGGCAACAAGGAAAATTTAGCTCAAGTAAATCTTCCTCTTCCCATGTGGCATCATCTATGCTGTTGTTCCTCCACCACTCCAAGTACTAGTAAATCACCTTACCCCCTTTATAGATTTGCCTCTCCTTTAAGATTCTTAGAGGGGTTAATTCAAAGGTCCCACATCTCCCATAGCAGGTAACTGAGGTTGGACCTTGACATCTCCCACAGCTTTCTTTAGTTGAGACACATGGAATACTGGATGAATTCTAGATGTGTCAGGCAGATCTAATTTATAAGCTACTTGGCCCACTCTTTCCAAGACCTGGAAGGGTCCATAAAATTTATAAGCAAGTTTCATATTTTTCCTTATCTGAACTGAGCTCTGCATATATGGTTGCAGTTTCAGAAACACCATGTCCCCTACTTCAAAGATTCTTTCACTCCTCCGCCTGGTTCTTAATTCTATACTGTGACCTTGCCAAGGTTTCCTTGAGAGCCTCCAACTGTTGTTTCCTCTCAGCCAATAACTCATCTACTGCTGCCACTCTAGTTGGCAAATCCACTCCACATTCAGATGGCATGGGCCGGTTCACAACCATACATAGTCTTATAAGGAGTACTTTTAAGACAGGTGCGATAGGAGGTATTATACCACCATTCAGGCATAGGCAGCCAGCCACTCCACTGTTTTGGGGCATGACTACACATGCACCTGAGATATTGCTCTAGGCACTGGTTAACCCTTCAGAGCTACCATCAGTTTGAGGATGATAGGCTAAACTCGTATGTAGCCTTGTGCCTTACAGCTGGGATCCTCCTGACCTTCCTTAGACTTTGGATTTCTAATTCTAGGCCCCCTTTATTAATAATCAATGAACCTTGGCCAAAATCCAGGATGATCTTGCCCAATTCCTTCTACCAATTGGTTCCCAAGGTTGTATCCCACTGCTGTATCCCCAATATCCAAGCTGAAGTTGTGAATTTAACTCCCTCCATTTCCCATGAGAACTGAGGGCACCATACCCTACTGGTCACTTGCTCCCCATTGACCAACTTCACCTTCTGCTCCTTGCAAGTTTGTTTAGGCACTTCAAGCTATTTTGCTATTGTGGGAGATAGGAAACTAAGCTCACTTCCACTATCAACCAGTAGTAGCAATTCCTTACCTTTATATTGGCCTTTGAGCACAATAGAATTATCTGAATATTCTCCTTTTTCTGTGGTTACCATTGCTAGGGTTGCATCTCCTTCATCTTCTTCTTTAGCATTTGCCTCTGTCTCTTCATCATAGATTGATAGATGTTTTCTTCAATTTCTGCCATCATCATGAAAATCTTAGGATTTTTGCACTTATGGTCCTTGGAGAACTTTTCATCACAGTAGAAACATAAGACTTTGGCTGTCCTCTCATCTCTTTGGGCCCTTATTAGCATAACTAGCTTTTTGTTCTTAGTTTTGGGATAGGCCAGTAGAGCCTGCTTCCCCACAACTTCTATTTCACCCCTGGTCTCACGTGGATTAACGACAGAACCATATCATCCACTTACACCTGTTCTGCCCAGGTTTCGGGGTGTTTTGGCTATGAGTACTTCATTATTTTTAGCATGTCTGAAGGCTTTAGTCAATGTCTGTGGCTCTAGGGACCTCAATGGCTTTTTAATTTCTTTCCTTAGGCCTCCAATGAAGTTTCTCACAAAGAAGTCCTCAGGTAGAAAGGGCAATTTCTCCAATATCCTACCCTTGCACCTTTCAAAAGCATCATACTACTCATTGATTGTCTAAGTTTTCTCTAACAACTTGGATTGCTCATATACATCTCCCAAATCTAAATCAAAAAACCTTACGATAAACTTCTCAGCAAGATCCTCCCATTCCACCTTATTTCTACCACTTATAAATGCCTTATACCATGATTTTGGGACTCCTTGTAGATGTATGGCAGCTATGGCTACCCTTCTAGCTTAGTTAATTCCATAGATTTGTGTTAGAATGTTAAAATATTAGTTACTTATTACTTATTCCTTTCCTATTCCTTATCTGGTTTGGTTTTGGTTGTAAGCCTATATAAGGCATCTTCATTATATTTGTTAGACAGATAATATAATTTCCCCTTCTCTTTTTATTTCATATGGTATCAGAGCCCCTTCGTATGCTGTTAACCCTCGATTACAGTCCATAGGCGTATCCACTGGCTTACTCTCCATCAGTCTAGTCTCCTTCAACAAGTCTAAAACATACTTCCGTTGTGAGAGAGAAATACCTTTCTTTGTCTGTGCCACCTCAATGCCTAAGAAATATCTTAGCTTACCAAGGTCCTTCATTTTAAATTTCTGCATTAAGAAGGATTTCAAAACAACAATTCCATCTTTATCGTCTCCAGTAATTACTATGTCATCAACATAAACAACTAGAAATATTCTTCCCGCAGGAGTCACCCTATAAAAAACTGAATGATCACCAACACACCTCGATAACCCAAACTCTAGAATCGCGGATGAAAACCTAGTGAACCACACTCTTGGTGATTGTTTCAAACTATAAAGTGACTTCTTCAATTTATAAACTAAGTCGGACTCCCCCTAAGCAACGAATCTGGGAGGTTGTTCCATGTACACCTCTTCTTGCAAGTCGCCATGAAGAAATGCGTTCTTAACCGAACATAATGACCATCGGAAAGAAGTTGCCATTAGAAAGTAATAATCAAACATAAGTCATCCCGGCAACAGAAGAAAAAGTATCAGAATAATCCACGCCATAAACCTGAGCATAACCTTTGGCCACCAGATGAGCTTTTAACTGAGCAAGGGAGCCATCAGGATTCACTTTAACCGTGTAAACCCATTTACAAACAACAATAGAAGCATTGGGAGGGGAAGCACCAAATCCCAAGTATCATTTTCTCCAACCCATCATTTCGATGCTGCTTTAAGAATTGTGAAGTACCTTAAAAATGCCCCTGGACGAGGACTGGTTTATAAGGATCATGGTCATATGCGAGTGGAAGGATTTTGTGATGCAGATTGGGCAGGTGGACTGTGTGATAAGAGATCCACCTCTGGTTATTGTTTTTTTATTGGGGAAAATCTTGTCCGATGGAAAAGCAAGAAGCAAAGTGTGGTGTCTAGATCCAGTGGAGAGTTCGAGTATCGTGCTATGGCTAATGCCTCTTGTGAGTTACTTTGGTTGAAACATGTATTGGAGGAGTTGAAGTTCAACAGTATGATACCTATGCAGTTGTGGTGTGATAATGAAGCGGCTATTCATATTGCATCAAATCCTGTTTTTCATGAGAGGACTAAACATATTGAGGTTGACTGTCATTTTGTGGGGGAAAAGGTTGCTGCTGGAATTATTTCCACAAATCATGTTAAAACTGGAGAACAGCTCGCAGATGTGTTTACAAAAGCTTTGGGACCTACAAGGATTACCTATATATGTAACAAGTTGGGCATGATAGATATACAAGCTCCAACTTGAGGGGGAGTGTTAGAATGTTAGTTACTTATTACTTATTCCTTTCCTTTTCCTTGTCTGGTTTGGTTTGGTTGTAAGCCTATATAAGGCATCTTCATTATACTTGTTAGACAGATAATATAATTTTCCCTTCTCTTCTTATTTCACAATTTGGAAGTACTCTTCACAATCTTGTATCCAACACACAGCATCATCCCCTTCCTTGTAGGCTGGGAACACCAACTTAAGGTGTTTTAACTCTCTGTCCTCATCATACACTACCATCTCCTGCTTAGATTTCTCTACCCTGGTTCCTTCCTCAGATTTCTTATTCCTCTCTCTTTCTGCATGTTCAGGGTCTCTGAATACTCCCTTGCTAGTTTCTCCTTTCTCCATGAGTTTCTTACCGAGTGCTTTATAGCCAAAGGTGATGGTAAATACCGGGTTACCACCCAAGTCCTTAATCTGCAGTTGATCCATCACAGTTACCATGAAATGATCTATCTTGTCCTCTACATTCTGGATCCTCTTACTAGTTGCTTCCCTTATAACTGTCTAAGCTTTCTTGTTCCATCAAAATATTTTCAGAGAGCAATTTGCTAGTATTAGCCTGGTTCTCATTCTTCGCTGGTTTTCCCAGAAAATTTATTGACAACTTAAGGGTGTATAGGCCCAATTTTTCAAGGTAAACATGCTCAAAATTGAATTCAACGATAATTAGGAATTCAATGAGATGGTTACCTTTGGAATTTCACCTATCTTCACTATTTCTTCTGGTCTCAGTCTTCAGTTCCCTGAATTGCAAGTAATTTCAATCAAAATGGCACCCAATTTGCCTTTGTGAGTTGTTTACCCTAATGCTCAGCCCTAAGGTTGGCCAAGCTTGCGCGACTTGCTCAATTGTTCTGAACAAGGACTAGAAATAAGGTCGGCCAAGCTTGTGTGACTTGCTCAATTGTTCTGAGCAAGGACTAGATCAGTTTCAACCTCCTGATGAGTTTCTCTCGGCCTGAAAAACAGAGCATCACAGATCTGGTTTCTAGGTCCAGCTTCTGATGATGTTTCTATTAGTCTATGCTTATCACCAACCTCTACCAGAGTTTCCGAGTCTGGCTGAGTTGAATTGTTGCTGAAAATTCAATTGTATGAGTAAAAGTTTAGAAGGTAGAGATGATTGCTCAAATCTGAGCAATTCCTTGAGCAGAAGTAGTTCCCTGGGATGGAACTATCTCTGTTACCATTTTGTCAGGCCTGAGATGGTCTGACTGTGTCACAGAGTTACAGTGAAGAATTTAGGGAGAGAAGGGTGGATTGGGGAAGAAGACAGAGCAGGGGAGGTGAGAGAGGGGTAGAGAGAGAGACATCCGAGAGAAGATAGAGAGAAATAGAGTAGTTTGAGAGAAAAGTTAATTTTCATTCATTTCATAATGTTTCAGCAGCCAATTGCATGTGCATATGTAGTGGTCTTACTCTACACCACTTTCTTTACCTACATCCCAATTCTAACTAACTTTATCCATTCAGAACATGTCATCACATGGCCTCTTCTAGGTAATTACCACAATAACTATAATAGTAATAATAGCATGATAATATCCTAGCTTAACAAGAGGTCTGACAGGAACCAATAACTTGTTTGCTATTTAAATAATTCAGTTTGTACCATCGTTGTAATGTTATCGTGGTATCTGTGAGATGCAGAACAAGTTTTTGAGCACTTATATCTTACCCTTTTTCTCTTTTGTTTGTACTATCAGGGGTCGTGGATTTCTTGCTACTGACGATGTGTACGAGGTAACAAGCACCACCAACTCCCTGTTCCACTCAATGGGGCTTTGGGCTTCCAAGACTCTTTGATGTTATTTATTTATTTATTTTTGGGTATCATACTGAGCTTTTCAAGTGAGACATATTTGGTGCAAGTGTTAAAAATTTGTTCATCTTGTTTTCAACCACCCCATTACTCCTCCCTTCTCAATTTTTCATAAAAATTGAATAAGTGAGTTTATATCTTTTTCGATATTTTGTTCTATTTTTTTCTCATATGTAGATCCATTCATTGAACTACAAAATTTACTCTTGTTCCTCTCCCTTCCGTTCTCAGACCAATGAATACACACTACCTAGCATTTATGCACCAGTGTAGTTTTATAAAAGGACTGTCCACGTTTCTATTTTCTTCGTCGCACATATTTCTGTTTCTATTTCTTGTAACTGTTTTATTATGTCCACAGGCATTGCACAAAATTGGCTTCTCTCTTGATTATCCTGCATTCTATACAGTATGTGAGGTAAAAGCATATACTTATTACTGTAACGTCAGATGTTGTAAAACAGGATGATAAAAACCTACATTACTAGAAATCGTACAAAAAATGTTGTGATTAAGTGTGACATTTGATGTATGATGTTGTAGAGGTTATGCCATTCATGTGTCCCTTCAAATAGCCTAAGAAGATATGTACAAATATATATATGATTGTCATTTGTCAATCATGCGGTAGCTACAGAAACACGAGAACTGGAAAAATCTTTTCTATATGTAAGGCATATCAATCAAAGACCAACTTAATCCAGTAAGTTAGTGTATACACATACTCTGGTTGTCAAGTTTGACCATCAACTTCATCTTCGTATATTAAGTGCTTTTGACCTTCATATGTAGTTGAAGGCCTAAAAAGGCGTGTGCCTAGGCGCAAGCCTTGCTAGGCAAGAAACTCACAAGTGCTTTTGCCTGAACTGTGAGTCTCATCAGCCCCTACCGGTCACTCTCCTTCGTGTTACGGTTCCAATGCGAAAGCAAAGATCAGAAAAAAGGAAACCCAAATTTTCTATTTTATAGGACCGAAGAGAACGATGCAAACAGGGAGTCAAAGAGCTCTCCATTATGGGATTCACTCATGAAAGGAACAACGGTAAAGGAAGAACGTTGGTTACCCTCTGTTAGTTCTCTCCTTGCTAGCTAGCCAAGAGAAAAGTCAAAACCCTCGCGAGGTACATGTATGGTATGCAGATGCCTCTACTTAGGTTACTTATTCCATGGTAGTTGCACCTTTACTTGCTTGAGGCAAGGCCCTTCCAATGAGGCACCCGCCTAGGCTTGTTAAAAAAAAAAAAAATTGGGGTTGGGGTGGGGGTGCAAAACTTGAGATATTATGTAAAAATTTCTAATAGTAAAAATGATTGAAACATATTACGATATAAATATTAGACAACATATAACAAAAGTACTAATATATTACCACTTATTAACGATTTTCCATTTTTAGTCCCTTAGAGTTTATTTGGGGTGTTTCCAAATTTTTATTTATTTATTTTTTTGTGGTGTTTTGGGCCTCGTTGAGGTAAGTATCCAATACTACAAAAAAAATTTCTTATCTATGGGGGCCACGAGAAAATTAAAAGAAATTTTAAGGGGATAATTTTTGTTTTTAAAACCGAGAGTAGCTTGGGTCACCCCAAGCCCCAACCTAGCCTCGTCATTAGGCTCATGGGTCTAGGCGCATGACGCAATTGCCTCTTTGAAGTGGAGCCCTTCTATTCTCAAATCCTTAATCTTTTCTACTCATTTTCTTGTGATGCTTGTCGGCTCTCCTTTTTGTTTCTTTTGGGCCCGTATCTGAGTCATATGATAGTATAGGCCTTCGCTTTTCGTATATTCTGTATTTCCGTGATGAATGTATTATGTATATATAGAAACTATTAAGTGCTGATCTATTTGAGTTTTCATAAAATAGTATATTATGTATGTAGATATTACCATTAAGTTTATATAAAGTATAATCCTTTTATCAATGATTACTTGTAGTATACACTACACAACAAAATCGAAGCACCGTAGATAAATTTTTTCTTCATCTTCTTTCTTCCAATGCTTTTTTGGACCAATAACACTTCAATTTTTTCATCTTTATTTAGTTTTCACCTCTGTTAAATCAATGTTGCTTCTTACTTTCATTTAATATCTAGCCTTGTTATTTCTGTTAAGTTAAGGCGCGCACCATGATTAATGCCGTGACCCAAATGGATAGTGTCACCGCGCCTTCACGATTCTGAAGGCTTCGGACAAAGGTGCCATGGTGCGCACCATTGTGCAACGATGACAGTCAAAGGCGCATTCAACAGAGAAGATAGCAAAAAAAAAACCCCTAAAACAAAGACGTTGCAACAGTTCAATTGCAATTTAAAATGTATGAAACCTAATCACATACCCATCATCTCTATTGACGTCAAAGTAATTTTTTAAGTGTAATTTTCCAAGTGTAATTATTATAATACTCATTTACAATATACAGTATATTTTTTATTCTTAATAAACATTTCATTTGCAAAATTTTGTAATTTATATATTTACTAAAAAGTTATTATTTGGGGTTCTAAATATGGTTACCGGGTTATCAAAATATTTTTGCTTAAGTTTTAAAAATTAGAAATAGTTTAAAATTTTACATATTTTTTTATATATTCTTTGTATAGCAGCACGCCACGCCGCGCCATGCGCAGCTCGCCGCACGCTGCTTCTTTTATTCATGGTTACATCGTGGTTCCGCCTGCGCCATTAACTACACTTCCATTTAATTTATATTTTATACGTATACATTAAAAAAAATGTCTTACATATTTAATGATCGCGCATTTGTGTACCTGTGCGCGCGCGCGTATATATTTGTGGGACAAACAAAGATTAATGCCTAAAACTTTTGCAGAAAAGCAAAATAAGCTTCCTTTAGTAATTGTAGAGAACTGTTTCACCAACCTAAATGAAATGATAGTTACCCCATCTTTTTCAAAATTATAGATACATTTTTAATTTCGAGTATCAATTTGCAAAGCCCTATAAGCAAAATTAATACAGATAGATTCAATTCAAATGAATCAATAAGAAATATTATTCATTAAGTTAATTACATGAATAACTATCAAAAGCGCTGATTTCAAATATAGATGTACCTGTATCCATTTTGAATTTTGTGTTTCTCTAATTTAGAATAGGGGAATTAATGTGCAAAGGGAAACAGAGATTGCAAACTGAAGACCATTGGATTTCTTTGTGTTTGGAAATAGCATATGCACATATTTCACAGTCTCAGGATTAAGACAACAAATTTCATTGGTTATTCTCTAATGAAGACTACCAAAAAGGTACTCGCATTAAAAGGCCAAACTCCGTATGTAACATAAAGATTATTGGTAATTGTTACATACAGAAAAGTAAATGCTTTAATGTAAACAGCATGTTTTAAATTTCTAAATGAAAGTCTTTAGTTGTGTGAATTGTGTTAACCAATAGACATTTTGATTCTGGGATCTTCATAGAAGCCAACAAGGACTGCAATTTTAGCATTCGCTTTCTGCAACTCAATATGAATATGCCAAATGAATCTTTTCTAGATACCTACGATAAAGTTTCACTATAGTCCACATCTTCCTTTTGAGAAAATCCTTAGAAAGCTAGAAACCAAACAAGTTTCATACCTTTCTATATCCTCTTAAGAACATAAAATTATCTTGTATACTCACTTACAACCAGAATGTTTAATATTTCAATGGAAAATTTGAAAGGCTTAAACATGATTTACGCTACAATGATTTCAACTCATCCTTCAAGTCATTTAATTTTTTGAGCACTCAATGATTTCTTTACTGGAGATAAATTATTAATTATATCATTCTCAATCTTGTTAAGAAAGTTTATAGAATCATAACTAATAACAGGCTTTATGGATCTATCCGACTCATAGAGTTTGTACAATTCCAATAACATTATTATTAGTAATTAAGAAATTAAGATTAAGTTGTGCAAGATGTTTTACTTTTACTCTGTTGTTTTTGCAGTCCAATTCAATTATGACATCATATAACAGTTCTCCTTAGCCCCAGGATTATCTTTAAAAAAATTAAGAAGAAGAAGGATTGCAAGCTATAGCTATGTATATGAAAATACAAAAAGTATAAGAATGTTAAAATACAACCAGATACACTCATTTTAGTTTGTATGTTATAGTCACTTCTTGCAGACTAGAACAGGTACAAGGGTAGCATACCGTGTTCATGGAGGCAGGACTGTGTGTACTCTCTTTGTCAAATATTCCAGCATCCTCAGTTTCTCCGCCCCTCCTCTCACCCCCATTAAGGACCTCTCTAGCATCCGAAACACAGGTTCACTTATATGCCTCCCTCTTCCTAAAATTTGTTTGGAGAACTCAAAAGCTTCTTCAACCCTTCCGCGGGAGCATAATCCTGTTACCAAGAGATCCAAAGCATGACCATGAGGACAATACCCTCTCTCGATCAAGTATTCCCACAAATGTAATGCCAAATCCATCCTATGGTTTTCGCAAAAGAATTTCATCAACATCACCACTGTTCGTGTCTTAGGAACAAACTTTCTCTTGATCATCTTGCTATAGAGCTCGTAAACATTGTTGATAAATTTTGATCTCATCAAGCCTAAGAACATAGTATGATAGGTGACATTATCGTGTTTAATATTTTTCTCTTCCATCTCATTCATTAAACTAGCTGCAGACTTCACATCTCTGCATTTGATGAGAGAGCTCATTAGGGCATTAAAAGCCCCTGTATCAACCCGCAAATTTCTACGAGAAATTTCATTGAACATCTGTTCTGCTTTGCTTTTGTTTCGAGCAACCCCAGCTCCATGAATTAAAGTAGTTATTGTTTCTAGTCTAGGAAAACAATTCTCTCTTTCCATTGCTTCAAAAAGTCTCAAAGCATCTCCAACAGAACCTTTCTTGCAGTAAGCATCGATTCTGATGTTGTAAGTTATATTGTCAAGCTTAAAACCTCTTCTAACCATTTCATGGTAGAACAGCTCAACTGCAGTAACATCACCAGATTCCTTGAATCCCAAGAGCAATATATTCATCGTTTTTGTATTTGGAGAGAATTGGGAATGCAGCTTATTGAATACAGCTCTTGCTTCCATCATCTGTCGCTGTCTGCAGAATGCTCGAAGAAGTACGTTGAACTCCTCAGTTCCAAATTTTCTCCCAACATATATATTATTTTCCATTCTCTTAAATGCTTTGATGGTATCTTCAAATGATTGGAATTTCGCAATTATTGATAACATAATGTTCATTGACTTAAGGGTGAGCAGAGAAGGGTGTTTTTGCTGGATTTCTTCCATGAGTTCCCAGGCTTTGTCCAAGTAGCGCATACGTGCAAGTATGTGAAGTGTCTTTTCAAAGGCATCTGAACTTGGACAGAACTCAGAGCCTTGGAGGGCATACCTAAAGAATTCACAGGCTTTCAAACCATTAGAGTGTGCTGCAAACAGACGACCAAGAACATTTTCCACGAATGAGGTGGAAAGGACAGCCGGAGGGATCTGCTCTGAAAGGGTGGGTTGAAGTGGTAGATGAGGAAATGGATGCTCGTCGATTATTTTGGTAACCTTTTCAACTTCAATTTCTATTTCTGCAGATGAGTGAGACTGACGGATTGAAATGAAAGCAGGCCTAGAAAATAAATTGTTCTTGTGAAAAATTTGGAGAATTACACTTGATTTACTCAACTTTAGGAAAAGCAACATATTCTTCTCCTAGAGTAAAAGGATGGACTTTTGCACTTCCATATATTCCTAAATGTTAAAAAGATTGTCCAAACCTGCTCAACAAAAACAAATACAGAGTTTTCTGGTTATTCATCAAGGATGAGACAAACATCAAGATAAAGGAAGAACCAAAATTACCAATACTAATCAAGAGAGCAAGAAAGGAGAGACTTAACAATGAGCACAAGCCTAATAAATAGGAGCCGGAATGCGTTAGTGGTTTATTCAAGGTGAAACATAATTACAATCATAAAACCAAGATCACAACCATAATTCATGCGGGTGGGACGAATGAAAAATAAAAGGGCAACAAACGTTAACAAAATGATCAACAAGAGATCTTTACGTAGATTTGCAAATGCACACATTTGTACAAAAGTGGGTCACCAGAATACTACATTAAACGAGATGTAAAAAAACAACCAAAAATAGTTTTAAAACATGACTGTCAATAGCTTTCCGCAGGGTTGTAAAGACAAAAGGTGGCACGCCCACTTGACACCAATAGTGAGAATCCAAATAAATATTCAAGAAAATCAAACAAAACAGCTACAACATAACTACCCCGAGAGCTCCATAAGCACTGGGGCTTATTTGTGAGCTCATCAACTAGTTTATCACCATCTGAATATTCCACTTCGTTTAGGCATAAACACAAACACCTGGGGTGCACTACAAAATGCATTATGACAAATAAAATCCCAATTACTAGTTACGCCTAGCATGTAAGTCTATAAGTATATAGATAATATAAGGATATACTTATGGATTAAAAGTACAGCAAGTCCTAACCAAAGCAGTTTTGCATATGTTGCAAATACAAAAGTAGCTCCTACAATTCAGATTACAGACTTTATATAATGAAAATTTTATAAAATTGAAAATAAACAGATCAAGACACAAAACATATCGCGAATTTTTTTTAAAAAGCAAACATAACCTTCTAATTATCAAAATTGCAAGCAAAACTGAATTTATTAGAGAGAGGAACTCACTGTAATGAGTATCCTTGGGGAGTCCACCGATGAAGATCTTCCTGCAACCAAAAAAAATATCAAAAAACAATAAAAAAATTAAAAAAAGTAATAGAAACAGATGAGTAAACGAAACAATATGTGCGATTAGAGACGAACCCAGGACTTGCTCCATCGCCTGATCGAGGGTTCGATTTGGAATCCATCTGCAAAAATATCAGCGAAAGAGAATTTGGGGGAAAGGAGAATCTAGGGTTTTGTGGAGACGCTTTGCTTGGGAAAAAGAGGCGATGTCCAGTCGAGGATATATTATATGGGGATATAATATAATTATATTATTGTTGTGTTCTATATATACATTAACATTAAAATTTAACGTTAACTGGTAGTACTAATTATTTCTCAATAATCATACATATATATACTGGCGCATTGATCGAGGTCAATTGATCAATGTCGAATTCCGAAGAAGACAAATGCAGCCGAGACTTCGTCGGTGGCAGCGGCAGCTCCTCCTCCTCATCCGGCGACGGCAGCGGCAGCGGCAGCGGCGGCTGCAGCCACAGTTGACATTGAAAGCCAAAGGGTGGTCGATGCAGAAGGGTTTGGGGTGCCCGAGATCGTGAGGAGGTGGAGGAGAGACGACAAGTAGAAAAGGGCGACACTCGCATTACGTGGAATTGTTTTGCAAAATTTTTATCAATATCAAGAATACAAGTATATAATTTTTAATCATTTCTTTCCTTTTCTCCTCACTATCAATTCATTAGAATAATGGAGATCATTAGTCATCGACTTATTTAATATTTAAGAATAATATAAAGATACATAAATACAGTTTTGGATATTTTTTGGGTTTTAATTAGTTATTTACTTTTGTTGCAGTTGTGTTGGCAATAATAAATCTATCAACTTTATATACAGAAGGCCAAGCTTTTAGACAAGTTCATGAGCACATTCGCTGACTTTGAAGGATGCAAATTGACAGAAAAAGTATAATATGTAGCTGTTAGTTTGTAGGAAGAAGGTTTGTATATTGGTTTAGCAAAAAACAGCACTCAATCAGCTAAAAGTTGTTGTGCATAAATCTTATGGATGAAAAATCAGTTAATGGACTATGAATTTATTTCTCCTTCTCATTAACCGATTTTGTTTGAATATCGTATTAACACGATTTAAGTTGGTCATAATCATTTGATTTCTCATTGCTAATATATAGTCCACAACACAATGTTGCACAAACATGTTATATGTTGTGTATGTTCTTCAAAATTAGTCCAAATTATTTTGTAATCGCGTTTGTTCGTTCGTAACTGGGAAATGCAGATATGTGCGTACTTGTTGATCTCAGCAGCAGCATCGGCAGTGCCATTGACAAATAGGATGAGAACAGGAGCAGATAATATATTTACTGATTCTTCAGCATCTGCCATAAGCATGGAGTTCTTGGCATTCATTACCATGGCATTGTCTGCCCTCGTTACTGGATATAAGTTTTCAACCTTTTCTTACATCTAAATTACTATAAACTTACATTCTTTCCCTACTTTTATTTATTTTCTGTTTCTTATACGTTTTACCATTCGCTGCACACCCATCTTGTACACTTTCGTATGCATGTATTTGAAATCATAAACTTACATGCATCACAAAGAATGTTCTTGTTGTAATACTTGGTAGAAGTACATGAAAGGGCCTAATTCATTACAAGTAGAAATACATGGACTAACAAGAATGGTTTTAACTTTCATCAATTACTTCAAAGTATCAGAAAAGGTACAGTATTCTACATTCCTAGCTCCTACTTCTATTTAAAAAATGAACAAATGGAATCAACTTCTTCAACTGCCTACTAAGATTTGATTTACAGAATAAAACTGCCTCCTAGGCTGCACATGTTCGTGTAATTTGTGAGATTGTACTTCCTTTTCTTATCACTTTTGAGATGGAGGGAGTATATTATGCAAGGCATTGTGTCATGAGTTGCTCTCAAGCAATTTCATTCCAAGAAAGAGTTAAAAAAGGACTCGACATCCGGCTCTTCCTTGGCTGCAGAGAATTGGCCATTTGCCTGCACTTGTGTTTGATTCATGTAGGAATTAGTTGAGTTTCCAAACCGTGAGAGTCCATAATTTCCCGGACGTTGCAGCATCTCTAGGGTAAATGGGGCTTGACCATTTGCTGTTGGTGCCCTTGTATTTTGAAGTGGATTTGCATAATTTGTCGTAGGCCTTACAGCTGTGGGAGCAGTGGCGTTGCTATTTTCAGGTCTATTGATGGCAGGATAACTGCCACTTCCGCGGGGTGCAGGAACATCATGGTTATGCTTTCCTTCATAAGTAGTGATCACTGCCCTCAAATCATGAGATGCTCTTTCAACATGTTTCCTCACTGGACAGCCCACATACGTGCATTTGTAGTAGCTCCTGTAAATTATATAAAAGTAACCATATTAGAAAACAAAGTCCACAGAAATTCATGTTAAATTTGTAGTTTAATGTAGAAGCAAAAAGAGTAAAATATAGGGCATAGGCCATTAGGATTTACCTAGGATTAGGATTGCCTTTAACTACTTTCTGTCCATATTTCCTCCACCTATAACCATCATCAAGAATATCAATATCGCTGGTGGTTTGAACAACAATTCTTGGTTCTCGCACAGTTCTACTACCCAGAGCTGATATTGCTTCATTTTCATACTCCCCCTTCCTGTAAAAGAAACAAACGATTAAATACCATCCAATTTTAACGATCATCAAAAATTCAAAACTTTGAAAAATAAAAACTTTAACTCACCATCTCTTAGCCTCAGGCTCATTATCATCGTCATTGCCTGATTTGCTCATCGATCCTTGATCAATCTCATCCTCACCAAACGAAAATGAAGAGTTTTCCGGGGTTGAATCTAAATGAGAACTCTCAAGTAATGAGCTCTGTTGTGTTGAAAAGTCTGAGTTAGAGCCTACAGGATTCAGATAAGATTGTGAAGATGATCGTCTTGTAGATTGAGGTTTTGGATGATTGTGATTGCCTTTGTATACAATCTCAGTAATGTGTCCATCCAAAGTTGTCTCAACCTTTTTCTTTGTAGGACAATTCAAAGAAGTGCACTTGTAATAACTCCGCGGATTCTCACTTCCTTTCACTTGCTTTTGTCCATATTTCCTCCAATTGTAACCATCATCTAATCTTCTCTGCTCTCTATTAGACTGAGATGACTGAGTGTAGTTAATTGGATTAGACTGCAGCGCTGAATTAGTCTGCGTATTTGCTTGGGTTGTGGCGAATTCTGGCGAGAATCTTTGAAGTGTACCTATATCTGGTGCAGATCTGGTTCTCTCCAATTGAAAATCAGTTTCCACAGCTGCTTTCTGAAAATTCCGCCCATCTTGTTTTCTTTTCAATGATTCATCCTGTTTAATTGAAAATTTCAGATCAGAATCAAGAAAAAATTTCATATAGACAATAAATCATAAGCAAATAACATACTAAGAGAGAATTAAAGTTTCTGATCAACAAGTCATAAGATTTTGCTTGATTTGTCATTGTAAACCTTATTAAACAACAAAACATACTCTCACTCTTAACATATTTATTTGGGTAATCTTATCATATAATCTATTCCATCTTCCCAAAAAAACATGTAAAAATGAAAACACCTATAGAACTTGTAGTTTACATCCAAAGATGCATACTTGAATCATAAGAAATCTGTATTTCAAAAACTGATTAAAATCATAGCATAGTAGACAAACGAGTTTTGGCCTATAAACCATAATTATATAACTAATGCGTACTAATCATATAACTAATGTCTTGAAGCATATATATATATATATATATCAAGTAATTAATACAGGTAAAGGACTAAACAATGGTGCTGATGCAAATTTATCAAGAAACAAACAATTATATGATTATAAACTAGAAGGAATTGGTAAGACAGGATAAGTTACATACCATTGAGTTCCTGTTAGCAGAAAGGAACGATGAAGACGATGATGATGATGCAGGAGGCCTTGTTTGAGTTGGGAAAGAGAAATCAGAAAAGTTTCTGTTCTCCTCCTTGAAGAGTTGACCATTAAAGTTTTCATTTGTTGAAGATGATAGAATCTACACAAACATGGTTACATAAGAGAAAATAAGTAAGTTTAATATAATTAAAGCTTTCAAATTTATAATCATACAAATGAAAGTTGTAACTTACATTAGAAGAGGGGACTTGGACGGGTGAATCTAAGAAAGCAAAATAAGATGAAGGAGAAACAGGTGGAGGTGAAAAGGGTAGTGAAGAGCTTTGAAAAGATTTGGTCTTTGGGATTTCAAAACCCCAATTGGTTCCAAAATCTTCACCATTTGGTTGAGCAAGAAGGTCCCCAAAAGAAGTCATGAATTGGTATGTCAAAGTAACAGAACTACTGTGTGAGTTTTTCAGTTTTCAAGTGTGTGTCACTGTGTGTAATTGAAGAAGAGAAGTAAATGGAGAGGGGAAGTAGAGGACTTTTGGTTTCAAATGGAGATGGGATTGTTGGAGTATTAAGTAACAAGTTCTTGGAGCAAAGATTGATACTTCTGGGAAGGGAGGGGAAGTTTGACCGTGGAAAATATATTTGGGGAGTCAAAGGTTGTGGGTTTGACTGACTCCCACTTGGCGGCTGAGATGAATCAATGGACGAGAATCATTTGCTCAACATCATCATCTGCCGTTAAAATTAAGCCATGTGTAGTAGATTATTACTATACAGTATTTGCTTCTTCAAGAAAATGAAAGTCTTGGTCCCATAATTGGGTTACGAACTGCTCCGTCAGTCCCCAAATATTTGTCGCTTTAAGAATTGTGTTGCTCAATTTGATCGATTATTATTTAACTTTAAAATTATACATGTATATTTATTATTAGAAAAATTATTAAAAATTGTATGAATTTTTTTTAAGATTATAATTTTGTCATATATATATATATATATATATATATATATATATATATATATATATATA
>CM025784.1:42536-104096 GCA_014636745.2 Centella asiatica
ATATATATATATATATATATATATATATATATATATATATATATATAGGAGGCCGATCCATGTCTAACGTTAGCTCTAGAGTCTTTCGTAGCTAATACATTTATAACCGTCGATCGAATAATCCAACGCTGCAGATCAAACTTAAAAAAAAAAAAAATCCCTTCCGCCAGTGTTAGTAGCGGAAGGGGGATTTTTTTTAAAAACTAAAATTCCCTTCCGCTACTAGCACTGGCAGAAAGGAAAAAAATTGAAAATTTTTTTTTTCCCTTTCGCCAGTGGGAATAGCGGAAGGGAATATTTTTTTTTAAAAAAAAATTTTCCCTTCCGCTGCTAACACTGGCGGAAGGGGAAACAAAAGGCAAAAGAAAAAAAAATTGGCCTACTACTCAAACAATAATTAAAAAAACAAATAACTAAAAATAATTAAAAAATATTTTTTTTTTACCTTTCGTTTTTCCCCTTCGCCTGCCTTCTGCCAGTCTTGATAAACTGTTTTTTTAAAGGACACAATCTTACATTTTCGGTGTAAAAAGAACTTTTCCGCTAGTATTGTGCTTGATATTTATGCTTGAAAGTGGTTTTATTTTTTTTAAGTCTTCCTCCAATCTAAAAAAATAATTGCGTGATAAAATGCTATTTTTATTTTTAACTCTTATATCATATGTTTTCAGTGTAATACATTATATTACACTGAAATCTCAAATTGTATAACACAATCAATAAATACAAATATATAACACACCATCAACAAAAAACATATATATTACACTGAGAAACATAAATTGTATTACATATGAATGAAATATAATTAAAATAAATACAACTTCACTCCATTTATCATACATATTAATCTTTACTCTTCGTCAGTCTGAACCATTATGTTGTTTCGCCACTTCAACTTTCTTCCCAAGTTTAGACCCAAACCTTTTTGCTGTCACCGTATGAAATGACAGTACCTCCAAAAATGTGGCTTGGACTAAGTTCTTCCATCCAACCATGATGATTGATACTTCTTGGCACTCCTCGGAGAAACTAACTCCAGAGCATGATGGATGCACTTGTGATAGGAGAAATCTTCAATGGTGCCGTCAGTTCTTACTAACTGAAAGCAGCGGCTATTTCCACCCTTAGAGCTTAAACCAATCTGCATCAGGTGGTTTAATTGGTCTATATTATAAACATTATCAGCATACCTGAAACTTACCACAGGGGAGTCGGTTTTCTCGCCCTAGATGGTAGTGGTGGACCAGACAGTCGTGATAACTTCAACGGCTTGGATGGGGGCTTCATAAATGGCATACGAAAGATTGGAGTGTTGAAGGAAATCCACAAAGGTGTGGTACTGGGCTTCAAAGACATCCTTATCAGCGACCCCTGCATGGTTTGTCTTGATAATATCAAAGTCTCCAAACTTGAACATAACAGTTTTGGCAGCCATTTTCAGAGATATGTGAACATTTGAAGAAAACTTGAGAAAGGGTTAAATTGCAGAGTATTTGCAGAGAGAAAATAATTTCAGAGCTTTAAGAGATTGTGATTGCAACAATAAGTATGAGAAACGTTTGGAATTCTAAAGATAGTGAACCGTTTTTGATCGTGGGAGGAATAACCACCATGTTACCCTCGATCGGAGATTGGCCTAATGTGATAGTACTAACTATCGGGGAGTAGTTAGTCTCTGATAGTATTAACTATCGGGGACTATTATTAACTATCGGGGACTAGTTAGTCTCTGATAGTATTAACTATCGGGGACTGAGGTAGTCTCCGATAGTATTAACTATCGGGGACTGAGGTAGTCTCCGATAGTATTAACTATCGGGGACTGAGGTAGTCTCCGATAGTTCAATATTTAATTTAGTCGGGGACTAATTAAAAACGACTATGAGGGACTAAAATAGTTCAATTACTAATACTGGCGGAGGGGAATTTTTTTTTATCAAAATAAATAGTCAAAATTATTAAAGAAATAATTAAAAAAAATTAATAAATTAATAAATGTTTTTTTTATAAAGAACTATAATATTAATATTATAAAGAACTATAATGTTAATATTATACTATAATGTTAATTTTTTTTTTTATAAAGAACAATAATAGTACTGTTATAGTACATTATTATGCTATAATGTGTATACTATAATAATGTACTATAGTACATTATATTACACTGAAATCTCAAATTGTATAACACAATCAATAAATACAAATATATAACACACCATCAACAAAAGACATATATATTACACTGAGAAACATTCAAAAGTATTACATATGAATCAAATATAATTAAAATAAATACAACTTCACTCCATTTATAGTACATATTAATCCTTATTCTTCCTCAGAATCCAACATCAGTGATCCTGCCATCTTGTACCCTCTGGGGGAACCCCTGGCCATTCCTTTGTGCAATTCCTAAGCAAGACGCAAGCGAAGCCCTGAAGAAGAATACAAGAAATATAAATTTGATCAAGGATGAAAATGGCAAGGATTTACTGCATATCTTTTTCAGAGATGGAGACTCTGTGAAGTATGCTAAGCCAGACTTGGAGAAGCAATCAAAAGAAGACTTGGAATGGTTATTGTCTACTGTACTTTTTACTACAAAGCTCAACATGGAATTTCGAAGTCAGATCAAGAAGGCTATAAAGGAGATAAAGAGTGTGAACAAAGAGCCAACAGATCTTCCTCAATCAGTACCTCTTGAATTATGGTATGAGACTTTTCATGGTGAGAAAGTTTTCTTTAACTATAACAGAGGTATCAACCGAGTAAGTGAAAATCATATAGAAGGATTTATCAAACTTCTTAGAGATGCAGAAGAAACAACAGAAGTTGTTCTCAAAAAGTTGCTGATGGAAAGGTTAGAACAACTCAAGGAGAATAGAAGGAAAAGAAAAGAGTTGTTGAACTAAAGGTATGTTGTTTGCTGTGAAAGTTGTAATTTTTTTTTTTTTTGAAGCCAGACTTATAGGATTTAAACCTGAGTCTTGGTGGAAGCTGAACAAAAGATCAAAGATCTTAGTTCAGAATACATTTGTAGTTAGTAATTCTTTATTCTTTTTCTAAGTAATTGTAATATTGAGTTTTGACATCATCATTAACCTTGAAATTATGTTTATCATTCTGATATTCATAATTAGGGGGAGATTGTTAGGTTTTAGAACATTTGATGATGATTGTCTTTAGATTACTTAGAGTACAAATGTATAGAAAGTGTTAATTAGTAACACTGAAGTTTTGTAGCTAATAGTTATCTCTTTGTTTGTAATTCATTTATTTTTTGTAAAGAGATACGATTATTTTTGTTTGTAATTAACTGCTGGAATGGAGTATCGAACCTTCAAGAAGTCAAGTTGTGTATTTGATCTGTTAGAGTTTGCAAAAAGACTTATCGGAGACTAGAAGAACTGGTCAGAGACTAAAATGTTTTAACTGTCAGAGACTAGTTTTTCTATCGGAGACTAAAAGTTTACGTCATCAGAGATTAAAGAAAAAGGAATTAGAGACTAAGCTGACGTCATCGGAGACTAAGCCTTAACGTATCAGAGACTAAATAACACTATCGGAGACTACACAAGCTGACGTCATCAGGGAAAAGTCATCAGGGACTAAATGTACCAGGGACTAAAAGAGTCATCAGGGACTAATTGTACCAGAGACTAAAAGATACGTCAGGGACTAAAGTCGTCGGAGACTAAAAGAAACATTAGAGACTAATTGTGAATTAATCTCTGAAAGATACAGAGTTCGAATTGAAAAAGGAATGTCTTTCATGTAAAGTAAAATATTATTGAAAACGTAGCTGGTAAGGAAACTCACCAGATATCTTTACCTAATCAAAAAGGAAAGATTGTATTTGATTCGAATAAGGAAGCTGAATTTTATTCAGAATAGGAACTGAGTTAAGTGTAATTCAGTTGTTATAGAAGTTGTAATTAGTTATAGAGAGTAATTTAGAAGCTGTATAGGTTTTTCATAGTTTTGTATCTTTTTCTATACAGAATAGAAAAGAAGCTGACGATTACATTATTGTGATTGTTAGGATTTGTATTCAATTGTAAATCAATAAAGCAATTGTTTATAAATAGATTTGTGTTCTTATTCTTTTTATTCCGCAAGAAAAATTTAGTTTCTTAAAAAACAAGTAATCGAAGAAATTTCAAAGAACTTGTATTCAACCCCCCTTCTACAAGTTCTTGTCATCTCACTGGGAAAACAATTGTGTTATACAATTTAAGATTTCAGTGTAATATAATGTATTACACTGAAAACATATGATATAAGAGTTAAAAATAAAAATAGCATTTTATCACGCAATTATTTTTTTAGATTGGAGGAAAACTTAAAAAAAATAAAACCACTTTCAAGCATAAATATCAAGCACAATACTAGCGGAAAAGTTCTTTTTACACCGAAAATGTAAGATTGTGTCATTTAAAAAAACTTTTTATCAAGACTGGCGGAAGCCAGGCAAAGGGGAAAAACGGAAGGCAAAAAAAATATTTTTTTAAATTATTTTTAGTTATTTATTTTTTTAATTATTGTTTGAGTAGTAGGCCAATTTTTTTTTCTTTTGTCTTTTGTTTCCCCTTCCGCCAGTGTTAGCAGCGGAAGGGGAAATTTTTTTAAAAAATAAAATATTCCCTTCCGCTATTCCCACTGGCGGAAGGGAATTTCAATTTTTTTCCTTTCCGCCAGTGCTAGTAGCGGAAGGGAATTTTAGTTTTTAAAAAAATTCCCCCTTCCGCTACTAACATATTGGCGGAAGGGATTTTTTTTTTTTTAAAGTTTGATCTGCAGCGTTGGATTATTCGATCGACGGTTATAAATGTGTTAGTTACGAAAGACTTCAGAACTAACGTTAGACATGGATCGGCCCCCATATATAGATATATATATATATATATATATATATATATATATATATTTATAAAATAAAATAAAAAATCAAACGGAGGGAGTACACCTCAACTTGGATATATTATTAATTAATGAACAAGAAAATTATCACCATTTTTAATTAATTGTACTACTCCAGTAGTTGGCGTGTAACTTGTCTCACTTCTTAGAAAACAATATGATTCGAGTTGTGTATTTTCTTAAATAAATTTCAAGTTTTCTACGGCATGTTGAGGTATACTTAATAATTAATATGATACGATGCATCGAATTAAGAAGTTTCATTAGCAACATTAGTAACTACTTAGATTTTCAAATTAATTTTCTTGATATTATTGTACTGAATGCTTGACCCAGAGTTCAAAGTATCGTCCGATTTGCCAATTTCTCGGCCAGAAAAATCAGTATCGGTAAGGTTGATCCGAGATTTAATACCGATACTAGTTTCTGACGATATTAGCAAGCCTCGGCGATTTGTAACTAATACCGGCGAGTTACATCGGTATCGACTACTTCTCGGCCGATCTACCATAGGAACCGGCGATGTGATGAAAAACCCAGATATTCAGAAAAAAAAAAAAAAAAAAAAAAAGAACAGAAGAAGGATAGCACTGATTGTGTTCATGTCGATTCCTAAATTGCACATCCTCCATGCCAAAATTGCTAATCTCCAGCAGATGTGTTTTAAGAGGCTCATCGTCGGCCATTGAAGATGGAAGAAGATGAAATGGCTGCTGAGTTTTCATAGTCTGCGATGCCTAGGACTAGGCTTTTGTTTATAATATCAGTTTATTAATTTGCTTTAGTGCTCAATTACCCATATCTGGACTTACATAAGTGAATGAGTGGCCTTATATGGATAAAAATATTAGACAAACACCGTAAAAATTTACGATAAAAACTTAGTCTTAAAACTAGTACTAAAAAAATGAGTAAAATAAAATAAAAAGCTCCGTAAAAACCGCCAATAAAAATTAACCCTACAAATTTAATAATTTAAAATTATATAACAATAAAAAATACTTTTGAACCAAAACAAAACCAACAAAAAATTTATTAACTCAATATTTAAAAAATAAACATACCTCACATGTATAAAAAGTAAAAATAAAAAACACAATTCTAAAATATATTATTAATAAACATAAGAAAAAAACAATTTAAAAAACTACTCTGAAATACTATTTCCTCAATCCCAGATTAAGTGGTTTAACTCATTTTTTGTACATAATTTTAGGTGTAATTTAATATATGTTAAATATTTTATTTTATTTAATAAAATACAACTTTGGCAGGTGAAGATTAATATCATAAAAAAATTAAATTTATTTTAAATATCTAACATATAGTAAATTTACATAAAAATGTGTGTCGCTATAATAGTTAAGTCATTTAATTTGGGATGGAGGTAATATATAACATCTAAAAATATATTAAATTTTTATTTAAGAAAAAATAAAAAAGTCAAAATTTAAATATTAATAAAATATGTTTGTGTTGTGCACGAACTCCGTAGCTAGTATAGTGTAATGTATTGACTGTGAAATTATCTTATTTGTTTTTTTTATAAAAAGAGTTTTACATTTTTATTCAATTTTTCAGGTAATATATATTATTTTATTACGTATCGTCCAATACTGATATCAATATCCGATACCGCGACAAAAAAAATATCTGATACAATCTCTGATACCGATACTTTGAACTATGGCTTAATCCCATCCTCTTGACTTGCACTCACTCCATTAATTTAAAAAAAACAAACAAACAACTTAGTGACATCTTTTTCACGTTATTTGGGTCATCTTTTAAGGAAGAAAACTCTCTGTCAAAATTTTGTTTTATAAGTACATATCGTCCACATAGTCTTTATAAAAAAAATGAAACTCAACATTCAATGATAGTTTCACTTATTTCAATTTAAATCTTAAAAAAATAACTTATAACAACCTAAAAATTTTAAAATAAAAATAAAAATAAATGGGAGTATGTTTGCAAATAAGTAGTTGAATGAGGAAATAACTAGATAAATGGACATAACACGTATATAAGTAGATAAATTTCGTAGTAGTTGGAAGTAGTTGAATGGGTAGACAATGAAGGCATAACACGTAGATGACCATATAACTAGATTAAATCGGAAATTAATAAATGGAATATCGACTTTGGCATCACAATTTCACAATCCAATTGCGCCGATCGATATGCTGGTATTCCAAGTTGAGCTGAGCAGGGCAGGGCCCCTCCCTTATAATTATAGAGCACATAAAAATGTTGTAGACAGAAATTCCTACTGATATTATAGAAGTACAGGAAAAAAGAAATTATAGTGAAGAGAAGTAATAAACTCGATTCTTCAGCATTTCAACTACCAAAAGAGAGGGAGAAGAGGGAGTTCTCTAATAGATCAATCAAATATAAATTGTCAATATTTCCCCATTTTCCTGTAGGTGCAAGCTCAGATTTTGTAGCTCAAGTATGGATTACTGCGAGCAGTTGTTTTCTTTTTGAAGGTCTAATGCACTTGTTTATTTCAGTTTAAAATTATGAGATTTTAAATTCTGACAATATAATTTACATTGCTCATGATCTAGAATTTCATAATTTTAAGCCGAAACAAATGGAGTTAATATATCCTTATTCACTCTTTTTTGTTCTGCATTTTACTTGGTCAACTTCAATACAAGGTGTATTCTGTTTCATCCTAGAGAATCCTATTCTTCGATTGTTAAGAATGTAGTTCAGAAATTATGCTGAATTGAAGTTTGTATAAATAAATTGATATGTTGCATGTTAGAGCAGTTGAATTAGATGAGGAGACAGGCTAGAAACCAAAGAATCTAAAAAGTCGGAAAGCTTTCCCAAGAGATCGAAGAGTACCTCCCAAACATGTCATTTTTTTTCATCATCTGAAATTAGGCTGATAAACTAAAGGTCAACCAGCAACTCGACTAACCCATGAACCAAGCTATGAATAAAAGAACATGGAACAAAAATGATGAGAGTAAAATCCAACAAAAATAAATTTTTATTAAAAAATAATTAATTTGTAGCAAGTGATAATAGGGTCGTATTTGTAGAAACTGATATGGATTTATTAAAATTGCCAAAAACAAGAAATAAAAGATAAGATAAAATAAAATACTACACACACTTTTGTAGGTATCAGGATTGCATTTAACTTATGCAACAAACCTTTAAACCCCTACGTTCTCCATAGTGGACGAATTATGTCTCGTGAGGGTTTGCAGTGAATATACCTATAAAATTCATCAAAACTCATCATTGTTATGAAACAATTACTCAAATTAATTTAGACATTCAAGTCCGAATCCGCTTTGTCTACGGACAAGGAAGCTATAAGTAATGCAACTATCTGGGAATCTGGATAATTAACAAGTGATTACTCAGCTACAATTTTCTGTTGAACAACAGTTTCTATTCTCACACACTAGCTACCCAGAACTTGAACAATTCTAGCTACAAATTCTTTCTCTACAATTCTCTTACAAGGAAATTATAGAACTTCATTCTCTAGTGTATAAACAATATGGATAAGTCTGTGTAAATCGGTATAATACAATGTGTTACAACCTTTGTATATATAGGAAAACAAAAACATAAATCATGTGCTAGGCATGCTCCTCTTTCAATGTAGTTGTCATTGTCTTCTTGTGGAGACAAGTGTCAAACTTCTAATGACTACAATTGCTTCTTTTTGAGTCTTTGTCCTCCATGCATTTCTGGTACAAATGATTGTTATTAGGTCACCATATCTCAAGGAGTATATTCTCAAGAATACCCCTTTCTTCTGTGCTAGGTATCAAATACAGACAAGGCATTCCCTGATGTAGGTTTGAACATTCCTTGATTATTCCTTGACTCTAAGCCCTGAGGAAGGATTTGATCAGTATTTCTCGATTCTCTGATAATAAGTCATGATGTTATCCCCTGATACTAAGCCCTGATGACTAGACTGCTCAAGCTTTGACCATTCCTTGATGTTGTACCCTGATGCTAAGATCACTGACATTTCTTAACTAATAAAGTCTTTAACTCCTGATACCTTGGCAAGTTTTAATGTCTGATGTGCTGAAACTTAAGTATTGAGGCACAACAGACATTCCCTGATGACTAGTAAGTCCTTTGCATTTAAACACTAAAGACTTAACTAGCTCAGTTTTTGACTATTTCCTAATAGACCAAGTTGTCTACCAATGAATATTTATTTGTGTCATTATACTAAGTTTTATAGATCACCTTAAACATTTATAGATGTACAAACACATTATTGAAACTTAATATGTCTAGGAGTATGAACATCATCATCATTGTGAATATACCTAACAATGATCAACTCAGAATCTCCAAGCACTATTAGTTGTTTGATGCCCATATCCAATGCCATTTTAAGTCCCAGTATGCAAGCAACTTCGTATTCAGTTGTATTATTGGAGTTACAAAACTTTAACGTAGCCGCCGTAGGAAAATGTTCTCCTATTTTTGAGACTAAACTTCTACTACCCTTGCTCTAGTGGATTTCATGGCTACGTCAAAATACAATCTCCAAAATGGGATATTTGCTGCTACTTGCTCCACAGATTGGATCACCATTAGATCTTCATCAGGGAAATAGGTTTCAAGAGGTTTTAAACCGGGCATTGGCGCTTTAGCTGATTGATCCGTAATTCCTTGCCCCTTCACAGCTTTCTGAAACATATATTATGTGAAATTGCTGAAGTATTAGCTGCCATTTCGGTAAACAACAATTCAGTACAAGTTTCTCCATGATATATTTTAAAGGATCCATCCCTAAGTTGTTTAGAAAAGAAAAGAAAACTAACAAATTTACAATCATACCCTTTTAGTAGTTTAAATATTAAACTAGTAGCGAAACTCGTGCATAGCATGAGCAATTCTAATTTATTTTTAAACATCTTATATTTTTTTATAATTAAATAATTAATTTTAGATAGATAAACTATTTTCTTGTTAGCATTTGAATGTATAGTTTTGAAAAGATTTTTTTGTTGAGTGTGTGTTATTTAAATTTCATTTTGTTAATATAATAATTTATTATTTTCTTCAAGAACAGAATTTTTTTGAGTTTAGATACAATAAATTAAAAGTTTCTCGGTTAAATGGTGTTTTATACGCACACACATACTTGTAAAAATTTAAATATAATCTTTACTAAACATATATTGTAGACATTTTTTTAATGATTTTGTTGTATCGTATGCATGCTTATATTGATCCAATAAAATTAATTCTTAAAAAGGTTTAAATTTTTTTGAAAATTTTCCCCCAACGAAGATCGAAGAGAGAAATATTTTCCATTTAGTTTTTATATGTTTCTATTTTTCTCATGCAGTTAACATGTCATTGTTATTATTTTAGATCCTTATGTTATAAATCGATGTCATTATGTTATTATTGGAGACATTCTATTACTATTCATAGTGCAATTCTTTTTGACCGATAGTAATACATATACGATAACATTTTAGTAAATAGTCGCATAAATTTAATGAAAGAGCTAAAATGCAAAGCATTGCACGAAAACTATTTTTCCCAAATTGGACCGAACGAGAATTGCTCCATATATCTTGGGATTTTAGAGACGTTGCATTTAAATCCAATTAAATTATAATGTTACTTTTATAATTTAATTTTATTATAGAGAGAGTATAAAGTTTTTGCACAAATGTTTATTATTATTGTTTTTTTTATAGATTAGATGTTCATGTATTTGTTTGGGAAAAAGACGCTTTAGTATATTTTGAGAGAAATTCTGCTTCAGTCAAACAAATATTTTACATCTTAACATTAGTACTTTCAATAGTAATTTTAGTACTTTCAATAGTAATTTTAGTATTTCTAAAGTAATTTTGATAAAAAAATTTAGTACTTTTGATCGTAATTTTAATATTTCGGATAATAATTTTAGTAATAAAATGGAACTAATAAAATTTTGCCTATTAAAGTAATATTTTGTATATCAATACATACTAAAATTTCATAAAAATTAAAACTATATGAAATTTAGTATTATTTTGTATTTTATTGCATAGATCTCTTTTACTCGCATATAACTTTCTTAAAATCTACTATCCCCTTTACCACTCTTTCTTTTCCTCTTGAACTTCTTTCAGTTTTCCAGTTTTTATAAAATATCTATTAGCCATTTTTAAATTCAATATTGATATTATGGTTTTCCCTTTTCTCTAATCTTTAATTTATAAATTTTACCATGCTTTACTAAATTTTACACTAAAATTCTTCTCATCAGTTTTGAATATCCAAGTTCAATTATTTGCAACAACTAGTATATATATATATATATTAACAATACATAATAGTTGTATTTTGTTATGAAGATTCAAAATTTAAATTACGAATGAAAAATCTGGAACTAAATGAAATTAAAGATTATTGTGCTACTATTTAATCTAAATTCTTAGATTATCCATCATATTCTTGCCAAAAATTTATATTGTTTAATTTGTGATTTTAATTTTTTGTTATTATTAATCTCGAGTTGGATGAGTAAAGATTAGGCGTGCTTAAAAGTTTTATTTTCTTTTAGTCTTATAAAAATTTCATAGCAAGAATATTGTTTAATCTTAAAATAGTGCCCGAATTTTTATATTTTTTGGTCTTAATATTCTTTAGACCACGTTTGACACATCATTTCATTATTTTTTCATTTGTATATAATAGGTTATTATTTAAAACTTACTCTAAAAAAAAATATTATTTTTATCTTACAGCCATATTACTAATTTTATGCATGTCAAAAAATCCAAATACCACGTGCTTCTTCCCCACCAAAAAGAAAAGGGAAAAAAATGTTGTCATAACCCAACAACTATTATCTTCTCTAAATATTGCTACATATAGATTCCAAAATTGAAATGAATAACTATAAAACAAAACAAAGCAATATTCTTATTTGAAGTAGCAACAAAGATTAGAAATATCCTAATAAGTAATAAAAATAAATCAACTATAAAGAATGAGAAGTGGTATTAAGCATTTTATACAACTTATCATTTGTGATTTATTTTTGTATACTATTTAATTCAAACCAAGCTGATTTCTAGGATTGTTACCCAAATAAAGGAAAGAAAAAAAGAAGCTGATGTTTAGGATTGATACTAAAATCTTGTCGTTTTATTGGGCTACTGTAATATGCTTGTTCTTGTTATTATTTTCTTTTTATTGTTTTGTTTTGAAACACAATTTTTATTTCAATCTTTTTGGTTACACACTTTTTAAAATCTTACTCTTTCATAGTAAAAATTAAAATGCTAGACAAAGAAAGATGGCATAGCACGTGTCATTTAGTAGATGTACCTTTTGATTAATTTACTTTACCTTTCACCTTTTTATTTACATCTTGCTGTAATTTGATTTTTGTCTATTATACTTTGTACAAAGTAAAATCTAGATTCTTCCTCCCTCTCCTGTTTCCTCTCCTTTTCTTGTTTTCTCTAGTCACAACTAAAGAGATTTGTGAAAGAGATTAAAGTTTTATCAGAAGATTGAATGACATCGGTGGAGGGTAGACGTCGTCGACGAAGAACAAACATATATAATGACCATTTTTAGATCTAAACCTCATCTTTTTTTTTCTCTGAAATTTTCATTTTCATCTTCTCTAATTCTTTTTCAACGTACATCAATTTAAGAGGTACATGGAGTAATTTTTGTTGTTGGAATCTACTTATATAGATTTAATATTATAATTATGAACTTTTCTGCCTTTGTATTTATTTAGGGAATTTCAAGAGTTAGGAGAGTCGTTTCGGTATATTTTTAAAATTAACTTTGAGAGTGGAGAATTTACTCTGTATTATTAATTATTATGTTTGATAATGTCAGTATGTATTCCGAGCAATTCATTTCTATCAATAAACTCGTATAAAGTGTTGAATCAATTTCAAATTTATGAATAATTTCATTTGTCTCTCGAAATAATAGACCCGATTTAGTGATAATTCAGTGGGTTACTATCGAAAATTACTCGGTATGGATCGACGGATGTGTATTAAAAAAAAAGTAAATTTAGTGGGAAAAAGAAAAGTCAAAAAACAAAAAAGAGAGGATAAGTCCATCGAACGAGGCACAAGACATTTTTCCTTCAAAGATTTGCGGACATCAACCAGAAAAGAAATGATTGGTAAGTTACTAAGTTTTTTTATGATGAAAAAAGAAATGATGAGAAAATTTCATTTTTCCATCAAATTTTTGTGTTATTAAATTATTGTCGACTAGAAAAGAAAAAAATTGGCAAGAAAAGTTATCACTTTTCTTGTTTATGTTTTCTAATCAAGATTGACATGATTTAACCAGAAAATATATGATAAGTTTCTTATACCTTTTTATTTTTTAACTTACGAGCCTTATATGTCCATAAATAAATAATAGTATGCTTCAAAAAGAACATTTAAGTTTATTTATACTATGAACCTAAGATTGTGAAAACATAAAATTTATGTTACGAGATTAAATTTTGAAAGATCTTTTATAGAGATTCGATATCGTCAGAATGTGTAAGAAAATTACATATATGCATTAATTGAATCAAAATGAATATAATTAAATTCATAACTCCATAAATACATTAGAATAGGACATTTCTAATTATATTTTTGTAAGAAAATTACATATATGCATTAATTGAATCAAAATGAATATAATTAAATTCATAACTCCATAAATACATTAGAATAGGACATTTCTAATTATATTTTATTAATCTTGTTTTTTAAAGTCGGTATATAATCATCATCAATTTAACTCAATATATCAAGTCGAAAATTACCCTAGAACTATTAAGATTACTATCTTAATTAGTTAAAATAGTTACAATCAAATTAATAGTAATTAAGAATTTATGTGTGTTGTGTATAAATTTTAAAATTTATAGAATAAAAGTCAATTATATCTCGTTTGGTATCTCATATTGTGTTTCATATTTCTTGATCATATTGTGTTTCATATTTCTCGATAATTGATACGTAGTAATTTTTATCTTTTTATCAAAAAATTAAAATTATAAAGATAATGTGATACTCTTAAAAAAGAAAAATAAATAGACATAAAATGAAAAATCAAGTGATTAAAATATTAAATGGGATAAAGAGATTTCAAATCGTAAAACAGTAAACTGTCCGTAATAGGGGAGAAAGAGTTATCAAACGGCTAATTTTATTGCTGTACCAGATTACTAATTAGGGCAATTTCCGACTTGTCTCAATCTCAGAATCCGTCGGTCTCCGAAAGTTCCGTATTCCGATCGTCGTCATCATCCCACTGCACCGAACTTGCGGCTCCTTCACTCTCCGCTTCACTTTCTCGCGACTTTCCTTAGTCTTCTCAGGTCTCAATTCTCAGTTTTCACCGTCAATATTCGAGTCGCCGAGTTGGATTGGAGACTGCTGCTTCTGCTGTGTACAAATCTGAAGTAATAATTTAGTTTTAACTTTTTTTGTCTAATTACTTTGATTACAATATTTTAAAGAAAGAATTTATACAGAAAGTTTTTGAAGAATGCAGAAATTTCAGTTTAGACGCATCTAATTTCTTTCGTATGCATGCCTGCAATTAGTTTGTTTTGTTAACTCTGATAGAATTAGTTGGTGGATTGATTTGTTTGGGCTGTCTTCGTATAATCTACAGTTACTAGATCACAATTTTGAATTATTGGTTTGGTGGTTTCTTCGCAGGAAGATAGGTTAGTTGATTTGAGGTTGGAGAGCTATTTTATGATATTTGGATTTATTGTTTCAAACTTTTGCCAATGGCGAAAAGTCGGAGGCCGAAAACACTTGCTGTGTATCTTTACATTCCAAACATTATTGGTAGGTTTCTTTTTTTTCGGGTCAATAACTGTTGTTATACATTTGTGTAAAACATTTTCATCTCAGAAGTAGAAAAATTAATTAAGTGATTCCTAGTTGTTTACCATAATATGTTTCTCGTTTAGATGATCAAACATGGTTGAAATCAGTATGTGCTCATATGGGTCATACTGGGAGCTTCAGATTCAGTGTTCAGCATCTGACATTATAGTTTTCAATAATATATTGTTTGACCTAGTTATTTTTCAATAATAGATTCAGTGTCATTGTTTAGGTCATGCAAAACGCATACCAGTGGTTGTTAAGGTTATCTTCTATTCTGGAAGTATACATATTTTTGTTTGTTCTAAAATTTTGTTGTCTGTTAAGGGGTAGTGGCATGATAATCTCTCACTCCCCTCCCCCTTCTTCTGTTTTTGCATTTTTTGTCTTTAATATTACCAGAATGCAAGACTCCTTTATGGAGTAAATTATTCAATTATTTGTACAAAGAAGATTCTTCTCATGAAAAAGAATGATGCAGCGGAATAGATGTGGTTTGTTGAGCGCACTAACACCAATACAAGATAACCTGTTCTCACAAGAACAAGAAAGAGAAAATCTCCCAAGAACAAAATCAATTTCAATATAATATGATGAATAATCAAGACGATTACAGCTAATAATGTTGAAGACTATTCATAATAAAACCCTAATTCCTGTAAGACTAAGGGAAAATTAAAAATAAGGCCAAAACATGTAGGCCGAAAGGACAATAAAGTTCCAAAACTAAATAAGAAAAGTAATACTTGAAACCAAGTAAAAAGATTTAAAACTAATAAAATTCGAAGTCAAACCAAGTCAAAATCATAATTCGGAAAGCATAATAATGGTTCATTACAATAAACAATGGGCCATGGTTCGGCCTGACTTGGGATAAATTTCTGTTAGGTTTGATAAAGTAGGGGGATGAGAAGATAGAAGAAATGTAGGATGAAAGATAGAAGAAGGGGCCTGAGAGTAAGGATGAGCGAGAGAGAAAGAGAATGATGAGAGAGTATAACAAATGTGACCTCAATATTATATTTCATTCTTTCATTCATAACCTGATTACATTGACTCTTCCACTGTTTATTGATTAACATAAACTCACAATAGCGTGTATTCTAACTTGCACCCATTCTTAAACTACACAAAATACTTATCCTCAGCAAGCCATAACCAACTTCACCTTAACATACTTGATGCTAGAATCTTCTATGATATACTAATTATATATTATACCCTATTCTGACAGCCATTTCTTTCTGTTCGTTCGGTAACTAAATAATGGGCCATTATTTAATTATCACAGGCCATTATTCTTTTGACCGCCTAGGAACGCCTGGCATATGTCACTTTTTTCCAATTTCATGGGCCATGACTAGGGAGGTGAATGGGCCCTGTTCAGATTCTCAACAGGCCCTCCAGATACTGCTGCATCACAGAAGAAATCAGCTAAATATTGCCACCGGAAGACCTCAAATTGAGTTTAATAGATCATAGATCTTCACATAATTTCTTAGTATATCCTTACTTGTTTGAGCTCCAGATTATTGCCTTATGTTGCTTGGCAGTTGCATATGAAATCAGTGAGCTCAAAAGAAAAACTTTAGCTTGATGTGAATTTTTTGAGTGCAGGAGACATGGACTTACTAATTTGCCACCAGTAATACAGTTATTAAATGGTAGGACTTCAAATAAATTACATGCATAGCTAGGTTAATTCTTACGTCAAAAGTACAGAATTTTAAGGCTAAATTTGATTAAATCGTCCTACGCACAACAGTTCTCAATATTGAGTCTTAAATGCAACTGAAGAGTTTACCTAGAAATCCAGGATATTCTAAACGACATATCAATAAGTACTGAAGTAATTGTGTCTGAAAAAAATGCATTGCATATGCAATATGATCTTGTATGTTCTAAGTAGTTTTGAAGTGTATATATTGGTTTGAGGTGAAATAGAATTTCTTTTGTAAGTAACTTTGCCAATGAATTGTTTCATTTTATGACGGTGCAGGATATATAAGAATTTTAATGAACATATTTGCCTTTGCCATATGCTTTTCCAATAGAAAGTTTTTCTCACTTCTTTACTTCATCAGGTGAGACAGTTTGTTTCAAATTATTTTTCTAACTTCATATATATGAGTTCTATAGCTGTGATTTTGTGTGGAATTTGGTTTTTTGATTGATTGCTTGTGGTTTTAAGCTTTGTCTGTGATGCACTGGATGGCTGGTTTGCCCGCAAATTCAATCAAGGTATGGAGCTATCTAAATAGTGATGAATATCATCTTATTTTGGTGTCTGAATTCTTTCAAGAATAAAATTCACTTAGCAGAATTTTCCTATGAGGAATGAAAGATTCACTACCATAAAAAGAAAATGTATGAAATAGATTCACTCTATTTTTATAATAGCAGCAGTAGTTGCTGTTTATTTATCAGCTCCATTCCTGTGTTTTCTGATGTCAAAGTTTTGGAACTTTAAGTCAGAGCCCTAAAGCAGAATGATATAAGACATATCTTTTGAGTTTTGAAGTGGACGATTGAACGTATATTATTTTAAAATGAAATCTAGTGATACTCTTAAAATTTATAAATAACTGAATTAGTTCGTTGTTTGCCTTCTTACCCACTTCCTTATATGGCGAACGGTTATGACTGTGATCTATCAATCAATATTTCTCACTCCTTACATGTATGTGACTCCGTGTTAATGTTTTTTCCAAGATCAGGCTGAAGTTTCAACAGAAAACTGGGTTTTTGACTTATTGCACTACATATTGATATGAATACAATGTAGAATTTTTTTTCAATTATGGTGTGGAAAGAGAAAATAGTCAACTAGTTGTGGTCAATTCAACATGTTGTAGAAGTGTAGAACACTTGCCAAATATTTTTTTCTTTGGTAAGTTAGTTATAAATTCACTTCCGTAAGATATATCTATAATTCTGTATGGTTGTTTAGAGAATGAAAGCAGTATATACATATATCGTGAGTCCCCACCTGTCACTTCCCTGCTTCTAATCCAAAGCTGAACTCATTGAAGGAAAGAAAGAAACAGTAGAGACTAGAAAAGACTCATTTTACCCACACCCCTGTTATCAAAGTATCTCCTGTTTTTATCCTGGCAAAATGTGATAACTTATCCCATTTCCGTCTTATTATTATAATAACATAGAAACTTAAAAATTGACATCATTCACTTGACAGCTAAACACTAAAAGGCATGGGCAATAACATGAAGCATGGGTATGACATGATCTGAGATATGGAACCCGGTCTTGAGAAAGAGCAGGATATATTACATTCAGAGACACTGAATGGCATATGTCAATTTCATATATAAAAGATACTTCTTCATTGTTGTTATTTATATTAGTGAAAAAAATTGGAATTACATATGCAAAATTGAAATTACAGTCAAGTGTAGGATATTTAAGTTACCTTAAGATACCTTGTTGTAAATCAGAACCATATAGTCTGAAAATTACCTGTGCCTATTTGTTAAGAGCTCGTTTGGTGAGATAATCGCACTGTTGATTAATTCTTCAAAAGTGTTGTTTTTTTAATCTATAAATATTTGGGCTTAAAAGCAGTCTTTGAATAAGAAAAATAAGCTTTTCGACCTCTAATGAGTCAAATATTGTAAACTTTCCGTTAATATACAAGTCTTTAAATTATTGTCATTAGTTTGTCACAACTTTTGCAATTGTAGTTTTATAATAATTAAAAAAGTTTTTCACCCTCTAGCAAGTGAAAATATTGTAAACTTAAAATTTAATTATTATCATTTCATTTTCGAAAGTACTTTTGCAATTGCAACATGAAAAACATTTTTTTTTCATGAAGGAAATTTTTATTCAAAGCTGTACTTTCAAGCGTGCTTTAAATCACTACACTACTCTGTGATTAAAGGTGTGGATGAAAGAGGCAACGGGAGGAATCCTCTGGCAAGGTCAATACTAGTTTTAGTTTTTTCTTCTTTCTTTAGCGAATTATGGAGGTTAGAATGTCCAAATTGGGGTATGAGCAGTTGTCCAAGGTACGCCTATGTGAGTGAGCCCTGCCATATCCCACCATTTGCGTCTCATCTTTTATGGGGCTCATCACTTTCAGTGAGGCTCATAGCCTCTTTTATTGTAGCCAATGCCTAATCTTCCCATACATCAGGTTATTTTACCAAATAAGTTTACTACACCCTCTTTATTATCCGACTCCTAAAATCACAAGTAAGTATTCGTTGCAACCATTAGTCCTCCACTGGAATCAGCAACTCTCCTTACTGGAAAAAATAAACCACCTATTAGTCTATTACTTCTGACATATAACATGAGTTTGGGTTATTGAACCAAATTATGTACCTCCTTTCGGGGGCTGTTTCGTGGGACCCTTATCATCAATAAATTTAAATAACTCAGGCGCATACCCTTGCTAACTTAGATGCAACCACTCCATTCAGCCAATAAACTGACAACATCCCAGTTTCCTGAATTCCCTGCCTACTCCAAATAGCTGCATTTTTCCGTTTCCTTCGGTTCTTTGATTTGGAGTTTGCTTTATGTTTCCTTTTGAAAGTCCTATAAGGAACTCATTAACTTCAAGCTCAGACCTGAATTTGTAGTTAGGTACTTGGCTGAGGATATGTCGCAGTCAACTGAATGTACAACCTTGTTTAGTGAGCAAAGACATTTGTGATTGCAAATATGAGTACTAGGCTTTTGCAATTACTGTTTTTATGATGTGTAAAGGATATGTTGAAATATGAATATATAAATTACAAACTATATAGATGAAATACTCTCTCCTGTCCCCAAAAGGTATTTGAAGGATACCTAAACATGCAAATTAAGGAGAAGAGGTAATAGTAATTTTTCTCTTTTCCACCCTTGATGGGACCTTTGAGTGTGTGGTTTAGAATTAAAGAGAAAATGAGTCTACTGGTTAAGTAAGAAAGATAATGTAAAAGGAAAGGGTAGACTTGACGTTTAAAAAAAAAACTGTCCGCACTTTTAGACATCTTTTTGGAGTGTTTTTAAGGCACCCTTTTCAGGATGGAGGGAGAATAATATTTTATCTGAAATTTGTCCATCTTAATATTCGGGTCATAAGAACACAATGAGCACACAAAAGAATTAAATGCAATCTCTTAAATGAGGGAGTAGTGAGAAAGAAGATATTGGGGGAACCCCTTACTTTACCTCTTTTTATATTTTCTTTTTCTTTTTCTTTTTTTTTTTTGACATTTGAGTAATGCTCCGTCATTTTCTGTTACAGTTTCAACATTTGGAGCTGTTTTAGATATGGTGACAGATAGGTTTGTTAAATCCCAAACTACCTTCTCACTCTTGTTTAATTCTAGCTTTGGTTGTAATCTTTTTATTGTATAAATTTTGGCCCCTTTCTTCATTAACTTGTTTTAATTTTAATTTTTATATTGCTTCATTTATTGTTGGATACTTAAAGTGTTATGTATTGCCCCCAGGATTAGCACTGCTTGTCTACTGGTAATTCTTTCACAGGTCTATAGGTAAAGATTCTTCTAGACTGTTTATGGTGACTACAAAATGCTTAAGCTTGCACATGTGAAGCTTTTGTACCTTCTTTTCCAGGCCAGGCTTAATATTCTTGTCATTGCTTGCTCTAGATATTGCCAGCCATTGGTTGCAAATGTATAGGTATTTGAGTTCTCAGTGTTATCCTACAATTAAATTAGAATACTGCATGAAATAACTGGAATTAGATCTTCACCGATTTTCTTTTTATTCTACCTAGTCGACTTCTTTTTAATTACCATTTTTTCATTGCAGTACTTTCTTGGTAGGCAAAGCTAGTCATAAAGATGTTAAAGACAGCACTAGTTGGCTATTCAGGGCATACTACAGAAATAGGATGTTTATGGGTTACTGCTGTGTAGCATGTGAGGTAATACCTACTGTTTGGAGACTTTTTAATGCAGAAATTCTAAATTTATACTTCACACTTACTTGAAATGAGTTTGGATTCTGCAGGCTCTTTATATAACACTATTTCTTCTTGCAAACAATCAGACCGAAAGTATAACTAATGTAAGTCTTAATATTGTTGTTGGATTAAACTTTCTAGTTTAAGGTTGTAATGTTTACAGAAAATTTTATCATTGCATATTTTTTCTCTTCAGGTTCTTGTAAGTGCTGCTCAACGGAGTTTACTTAATTCCATTATAGTTGTGCTTCTTCTATTTGGATGGACAATCAAGCAATGTGTCAATGTTATACAGGTAATAGATGATGCTTTTAAGTACTTCTCAAGCTCATATGTATCTCAATTGCTCTGGTAACTGGTATTGTTTTTGAACAACATTTGGGTGCTGTAGAAGCATAGATATATGCAGATTCAATATTATTTTGTTTTTAATAAAATCCAACAACTGGTAAAATGAATTAATGTCGAACTACTTTCGTTTTAGGGAATCTTTTTTTTCAGACCCGAAAAATATGTTAATGATGAACTGCTTGGCAAATGAATTTCATCAATCACTGTTAATAGGAGACGGGGTCCTTATAAATTCTTTACAGCCTGATTGGAGTTTGAGTTGAAGGAATATAATTAGCTGATAGAGAATTTTAAGAATCCGGTTTGACTCTAAATCTTTGCTAGACTCTTCTTCAAGTGTTGGTTGTTATTATCATCATGCCTCTTGTTCTAGTATGTTATAAAATCTAGAGTTTCTAGACTGGTCCAAGATTCTAATATTAGTTTATTGACTCCAGAATAATATGCGGTTTTGAAACTTAAAAAAATTGCACTCGAGTGGTTTCATGTGGTGGTTTGGAGGGTAAATAACACCAAACCACACCATGCTCACCCCCTAGTCAGTCTATATTGATTGAGTCAACGCCCCAAAATGCAAGATGCTTGAATGATTTGCTTCCGGTTTCTTATATATATATATATATATATATTAATTACACCAGTTCGGTTGGATTACAAAATATTTAATTGGAATGATGTGGATCGACTTACCTTGCACAAAAAATGGTGCTGGGCCTTGCACACCCATTTTTTCCTCAGACACGGCTACACATGATATATACCTGAAGTATTAGGTCTGTATAAAAGATATTGACAAGATTCTGAAGAAACTTGACTTGGATAACCAGAAACGTAGATGAAGAAGATGGTCCAAATCAAATTAGTAATTAGATGAGAAAAGTAAAAAACATGAAAATCAGACAAAAGAAGGATAAGTAGGTTAAGATGACTTAAGTAGATCTCGATCAATTTATTTCATATCAAAAGCATGCTTAATATAATTTCTTATCCAACTACACATAAATTTACCAAAAAGAAACACAATTAGAACTTCGTACATGGTTTGCAATAAACTGACCAAGAGTTATGAATGGATCTGCCCCCCAACTGCGTACATGATTTGCATTGACATTCAAAACGTTGTAAGACTATCACGCTTGGAACCACCGAAAGTTATGAATTAAAATGTTTACATGCAGTGAATAGTAATAATAGTATATCAACTGAAAATAGGAAAACACTGGGTCACATGGCATAATTTTATAAAAGAAATGGCAATTCATTTAGTGAGAAAATGGCCTTACAAGAGATATTTAATCACATTGCCGTCTTCATCACAAGAATCACAACCCAAGAACCCTAAGTTTGCTATTTATTGAACTAGCTTATAAACCCGTGTTGTGTGCTTGGGTAATTTTTTTTTTTTAATTTTAATATTCTTAATTAGTAATTGTGATATAACTGGATTATGAATAATCATAAAGTTATTAAAATTTAAAGAATTACTTAACATAAAGAGAAGCTTACCTTCTTTAATATATTAATATTTAGTAACAATGTTGCATACTTGCATAATGTATATAAGAATTTTATGGTTAGTACATGACTACATGATAGAGAAAGAATTAAATCATAAATGTACACTAAACTTCAGAAAAAGAAAAAAAAAATCTTATTTAGAGTAAATTTGTTCTAATTATTCAAAATAAATATAGTGTTGTATTTTGTTTTAAATGGTTATTTTTTCGGTTTTGAATTCTATATGTAATTGATATTTAGTTGTTAGAAAGATTCTCAGTACATTAGTTTTTAAAATTGATTTAAGATATGTAACATGAAACTGCAATTTTAATTACGATAATTTTCGAAATCAACTTTGAGAAGTGTAACAAATTTGATGTCCTGACAACAAAGTTTTTGTAAGAGTTACAATTATAATTTTAACCTGGATGTGTGACTTAATATGGATTACTAAGTCGTTTTTGGTACTTTACATATTATCTCAAGTTCTGTAATAATATATATAGGAATAGATTACTCTAGTCATCTTTTCACATGCTCATCATCGGTAGTAGTGAGGGTGAGGGTGAGGGTGGGTAGGGGTTCATTAACTTATTCTTCAGCCCTGGGAATTTTCATTTCCTTGTCTTGGACATAAATCAGTTCATTAATTCTTATCCATCTTTTGGACCTTACATTGTGAAGTTGATCCAACCAATTTATCAAAGTAGAGATAGAAGCTTAGGAACCAGCAAGTTTCTGGATCTTTAATATGAATTAAAATTGTCAAGCTCAATCTTCACTGTTATATTATACTTTGAAGAAATGAGTAGTCTCAAAGACTACTTGAGTATTCAGTTTGAAACAATTCTCAAATTGGTCTAGCTTGAATCTAAAGGGTTTTAAGAGAGTTAATGAGGTAACAAGAAAGTGTAGTCTATCCTCTAGTATCCGTTGACCCACTCGGAATAAAGTTTTATGTTCTCTCTTTCCTGAAGGGAAAAAAGAACCAAAATATACGCAATTGTGACATACTCCATAATGTGTTTGTCGGGCTACGTAGTCTATCATCTAGTATCTTTTAAAATTAATACACATTCATTTTGTGATTTCAGATGAAGACAGCTGCTGATTTATGCGTCCTTTATGACATAAACAAAAAGCAGAAGGATTAGTAAATGGCAAACAGATTAATTTGGTAAACGCCAAAGTTTGTGCTGCAGTAAACCTCAGACTCAAAATTTCCACCCTTTATCTTAATATTGAAAGTGGTTATAGTTGTTTTTCTTTGGATGATCACGTGGAAAATCCAGTATGCAGGTGTACTATGTTCCTTTTTATTGCACACGTAACGATTTTCCATTATGTTTCTCTGCATGTCAAAAATGTCTGGATATACTTCTGTTTGTATTGCAAAGGACTGCTGCACGGCTTGTGGAACGGAATTTACATGAAAAATCTGAGTGTTGAAACTTGAAGGAACTATTAGGTAACCAAATCCATCCGAAGTCCTCACTAAGTAGATTATTATGATTTTTTATTTTTTATTTTATATTTTAGTTGTACTCGTTTTTATAGAATCTAGCCTTTTCTTAGTTTTACTAGTGTCAAATATGTTTTTGATCAATGAATCATTATCACCTGATAGAACAGTCCAAACTACTAAGTGGAAGACCTTACAATTGTAATCCTCACTATTGTTGTGACAGATAATCAAATAAAAAGTGCTACAAACAATTTAAAGCTATCACCATCTTTTTCCACAATTATTGATTTGAATTTCTAATAAAGGGGGAGTCAATTACAAAAGGTCATAACTGCTGTTAATGAGGCCGTGATATAAGGGACCGATTGTGACGTTGTGTGCGTATATAGTCAACAATTATGTGGACCCTATAGAGTACTAAACATGCATGGATAAGTGTTTCACGGTGTATAGTGGCCTTGTGCTATTCGGACCTTGTATCAATTATTGATAGATGCACAGTTTCAATTACACAAGCCAAATATAGTACATATAACCCGTCCCTTTTCCCCACGTCGATGGGCATTTACTTCCGCAATGAAAAATTCAGTCAGTTCAACTATTTCGTAACATTATTTGGGGTTGCTACAAAAGAATGAAGACATTTGAATCGCTATAATCCAGAAAAAAGAAAAAGCAAGAAAGAAAGAAATAATCATTGTCTCATGGTTTTTTTTATCTCAAATTTTAATACCACATTGAGATAATACTGCTAGATCTTCCTGTATAAAGGGGTTTGAAGAAGGGATTATGCCAAGTGGATGGAGTATTTTGGACTTATTTCCCATCACCACGTATCATAGGTTTTTTATTCCCACAAACACATTCCATCTATCTTTCCGCTCTTTGTTTATTCCTCTTCCGCCTCTCTTTCTAATTTTGAGAATTTCAACAGCGATGTCCTAAATTTAGTCCCGAAGCTAAATGGCTCATTTTTCTCTAGCACTGTCCGGACAGAATCAATTTTAGAGTAAATAGAACAAATATTCCCGATAACAATGCTTCTTTGCTTAATGGAAAATGAAAGAGGAATATACAGACAAATCTGAGAACCTCAGCGTCACAACCCGACGTGTCGATCTGATAATGGAAAATGGATTCAAGGCGTGTCGACCTGAAATCGTAGTAACGATGAAAGACGTCGATATGACGATGATGGTGTGACGTAACTATGGTAACAACTTTGAATCAAAGATCTGTTTGTTCGAGTAATAATGGTTATGAAATAAACTTGGACTTGGACTTTGTTAGTAGTAATTTTAAATTTAGAAATAGTTAGATTACCAAATAATGGTGATTATAATAAAGATGATAATAATGTGATGATAATAATATTATTTTAGTAATTTTAACTTCAAAAATAGTATGATTACGAAGTCAATAAATTACAAACAAGACAATTGAATTTGTGAGATTATTTTAGTATGTTTAAAATTAGTAAGGTTATTTTAGTGAATTTATTTTAGTAATATTAAAATTAACAATGTTCGTTGACACATGCTGGTATCTGACGCATACCTGACACACATTAACATCTAACGCGCGCCGATATCTGACATGGATCTGACATTGTGCTCCTGAGAAGAATAAAAAGCTACTATGTATTGTCAAGAAATAACTCTTTCTTTTATGTGCGACTCGGAATTGCCCATTTGATTAATTGAATTAGGTACCGGATGATAACGATTTATAGAGGCCAGAGCTTCAATAAAAGGCAAAGCTTCAAAGGCCAACTAGAAGAACTGGCAGAAAATGGCCAACAAACCAACACGAGTCAAGAGGCCGAGAAACTGATTCCCATCAATATTAACTAGCTTTGAGGTAGTACATAATATAACTGTACAAACAGTGGGTTGTAAAGTGTGTTTTTCTTTTTCTTTTTGCTTTTCCTTTTGGTTGATGAAGTTAGGGTGAGCAAAAAATCGAATTAGAAATTAAAACACATTAAATTGCACTACTCTCGGCGTATGGTGGTAATTTTAAAAGGATGAAAAATTACAACATGCTGTTCGGTTGCGGTTTGGAGAAAAACCTTACATACAAATATCAAAAAACACATGATTTGTTTACTTTTTTATATATTTTAATTTCATCATTTGAAGCGAGTTTGTTAAATAAATCTCGCTTTTATTATTATGAGTTGAACTATTAATAGTTGTAGTGATATATATATATATATCATTCATTTAAGAAGGATTTTCTCAAAACTAATATGTAGTAGTTGTGAGGATTTATATATTTCATTTATGTGTTTTTTTTATAAGAAAGTTATATTTGAACATTTTTTACTCTAGTTTGCAATGAATCTTTATTACATTAAAGTTTTTTTAAATATTGTTATGGTATTTCAAACTTTGAATAAAATTGTTATTAATGAAACAATTGTTTTTTCTAAAAAATATTCAAAGTGTTTCAATTTGGTTTTCAAGCTGAAACTGTCTATTATAACCCACATCCCATTTTACCAAACCGAAAACATTGGTTTTGCATGTAATTTTGAGATTTAGAATCGCACATAAGCGATCTCATATGGCAATCGAGGATAAATTCGCATTAAATTGTATCATATTCACTCCTGTTGAAATTTCATGATATATCAACTCAAGTGACAATTAAGGATAAATTCGCGTTAAACTGCATCATTTTCGCCCCGGTTGAAATTTAATGATATATCAACAAATATACATAATCAATTTTTTCTAGTACTCAGTCAATAGCCAATGAACATAAAGTTACCATGTTAGTAACTAATCAATGCACTAATAAAATTGTCACTAGTTTGAACATAATGAAAATGTCCTTTAGTTTATGTTTGCTACCACACAAGTTAGTGACAATATGCTATAGAGCCTGCGGGTGGCCCCCTACCCTAGGTTTTGAAACTCTTTATGTTTTATTTTTTGTCCATTCTAGAACATGAGATATATATATGTTTTAAAATCACTAGTTAATTTGGCATACCTTGAAACTCAAATTTGATGAGATTAAGGTGAAATTTAAATATAGAAAAACTTGAAATCAGTTGTATGTTTACGGATATTTCACAAAATTTTGATTATACTGATTAAAATTGAGTTATTAATGCAAATTAAAATTTAAAACGAGTTAACTCAATTTTTAAAAGTTGATCATGAAGGGCATATAGGTAGGTAGTAAATTTTTTCTTTCCCGATTTGTGGCCTATTTTTAATTTTTTTTTTGACTATCTGTTTGAGTTATTATATTCTTTATTGATGTAATTATTATTTATAAGTTGTATATTTGCTATTTGAAAACGTATTAGAATTATTTTGTTGAGATAGTACAATTAACTACCTCTCACCTAATGGGTTCGTGTAGCCCTCGTTTCTTGATTTTATTATGTTCGTAAATATTTTTAATTTTTAATTTTAAAATAATGTGAATTTTTAAAATATTCATATCTTATTAGTTTTAGATTATCACTGTCACGACCGCTACCAAAATAAAATAACTCCCCTTTATCTCTACCAAAATTAAAAAATACTTCTTGGTAAAATAGTATATTTATATAGTGTGATATGATCTTATTCTCTTTTGTTGTATGATTACAAATTAATAGCAACAAATGTCATAAAAGAACATAAATATAAATATGATATGTGACTATATATAAAAATAATATTGAAGCAAGTGTTAAATTTTATTTTATAAAATAGTAAGGACCGTAAGACAACGATTATGTGTGTATAAACTTTGTTTGTAATGACTGAATAGAAAAATAATTAAGTTGAGTATTATATATCTAAAAAGCTAAAAATAAGTTTTGTTACCTATTTTTTTTTATTTAAGAAAGAAATAAAAGTAAAACATGTAAATCTCACCCGGTCATGGGAGATAGGGAGAGGCAGCCCACTGTGGAAGAAATAATTTTTTGTAGAACCCATTAACTCAACCCAAACCAAAAAGATATCAATATCTTCAAAAATTATATATAATGTATTTATTATTTCTATAATTAGTCAATTTTAATTACTTAAAAGGTACGGCCTTCCCTCACGAGTCATCACCTTCCTCACCACACAATACTTTTCTTCCCCCTTTTTCTTGACTTTCACTATCTTCTCTCTCTTCTCTCTCTCTCTCTCTATATATATATATAATATATATGTGGTAGTGTATATCTATATATACTCCATTCCGTTCTTATTTGGGTGAGGTAGGTACTCTTGAAAGGGCACTCATAAGTACGGCCTTACCGCACCCCAGTACAAATACATGCTCCATTTCAAAAGGAATATCTTTCCTTTCCATTCCTTTTTCTTTTCTTTTCTCTGCCTCCTCACTTATATTATTCATATTCTCGGTTATATTAGGTGTCACCCTAAACCAAACCAAACCCAACTTATCACCAAGAATATTTCTATTCAATACAATACTACTTTATTTCTATTTTATTATTTATAACAAAAGATATAATTTTACTTTAAGATTTAATGATAACATATTACGTTCAAAATTAATGCAAAATTTTAATATAATTACTAGAATTTAATAATACATGTATTTGATTATTAAATATTTTAAAAATCTGATTATATTGTGATTTATGATTTAAAATTATTGTTATTTCTTTCTTTATCTTGTAGGTTTGGTTATCAATCAATAAATAGTGTGAAATGGGAAGAGAAAATGATCGATCGTACAATCCGCACTTTGGGTTATGTCCTTCCTCACATAATTTCTCCACCGAATGAAATGGTCTACGTTGTGACCCATGTCTTTCTGAAAATGACATTTTGCTTTTTCCAACACTGCCCTTCTTGTCCTTTCTATTTTTACCTTCATCCTTTTGTACTTCCGCGTACGATCTCCCATCTCTACATTTCAAGACACAAATGCCCTCCACCTCCACAATTTATACTCTTCTATTTTTACCGACTACTACTCTCTAATATTACCACTCCGCAATTTATAACTAACTCAATTTATAACTAACTATAACATCAACTAGGAGGATAAAGTATGATATCACCAAAATATATAACATCAATTGGGGGAATAAAATAAGATGCTTGGTTTTCCTTCTGAAATTTAAATATATTTTCTTGTTTATTTTAAAACTAAAATATTTTTTAATTTGAAAATGTAATAAAATAGAAAAAGGAAGGTGAGAGATTTTGTACAGACCAAGTCTCCAATTTTGTACTATAATAATATTAAATTACTTTACTTGCCCTTTATTTTAAGTCACTTTAAAAATTTTGCACATATAAAACCTTTATATCCTTATAGTCTATAATTAAATAATATAAAATTTTCAAAATATCATCTTCAACATCAATATATCACCAACATTATTAACAGGTTTGTATTATTATTATTATTGTTATTATCGCTACTACTTTTCTTAAATACAATATGCTCAAGTACCACCTTTATTAAATTAAAAGCTTCTTTATTATTAATAGAATATATATTTATAATGCAAAATTATCTTAAAAATTGGTGATTTTTAGATACTTTTCAAAATTTAAAAGTTATTAAGTGGCTGAGTATTGTTTTTATTTCGCAACTTCAAGACCAGTTAAGTTGTCAAAAAATATTTCTTACTATATTCTCATCTATCTATGACACTTTTAATTCTCTCCATTAAAATAAATTAAAAACTTATCAATTATAATATAAATGAACACACAAACTAAATAAAATTTTGGAATAATTTGTCCACTCCCTTAACTTTCCAAGTTGGGGCAAAATTACTCCTAAACAGGGAATGACGATCAATCATTTATCTCGATTTTTCAAAAATTATATTTAAAATATTATTATTTTTAGAATTTTATAAACTTGTCATATGTATTTTATATTTCGTGTGATCCGTTTATATCTTTTTTTCTATCAACCCTTTCAATGCGTGTTTCCGCCCACTCCCAAGCCTCCACCCCCGTCTCCATCCCAAAATAAAAAATTAAAAGAATAAAATATCATTATAATCAATTTGCTCCGTACTACAATGTTAGAAGCGACATCTTCAATTCTTCGAAGGGTAATAATGTCCTATGAGAAAAGGCATCATAATCCGACCAAACTTTCTGGAAAAGCCGAAGGGTATTATTGTAATTCAAATATTCTTCTTCTTCCCCACTCAGGTCTGAGCTGCCCAAAACCAGCCCAATATTTTCTGTTAACGGTTACTTGCAATATCCATATACATAAAAACAACTCTCTCTCTCTCTCTCTCTCTCTTATTATCAAACTTCATACATTACATATGCATATAATTATTTCCTAAAATCTCACCTTGATTCTAGCTACAAGGTCGAATCTCATATACATATTTTCTTATATATATATGTATGTATGTACATACCCAGATTATACCATTATCATCTGGTCTAAAGCTCTTCAGAACCTCTGTGTTTGTTCAAATTTCAAAACCCTTAATTTGAATCTGTGAAGCAATGAAGAAGCAAAAACAAGCCACAGAGTCCAATCCCACCAACGTCTTTGATCTTCTTTCTGAAGAAATCGTTTATTCAGTTCTCGATTGTCTCAATGATGACCCAAATGACACAAAATCCTTCTCTCTTGTCTGCAAATCTTTCTACCGTGTTGAATCTCTGCACCGTAAAACCCTAAAACCACTTCGTTCTAAGCACATACTTAAGCTTCTGAATCGGTACCCTTTTGTCACCAATCTCGATTTGTCCCTCTGTCCACGAATTACAGATGATACTCTTACTGTTACCTCTGTTACTTCTAATGGAATGTTGAGGTCAATTAATCTTTCGAGATCGAAGTTTTTTACACAAGTGGGGTTGTCTAATTTGGTGAGAAATTGTACAAATTTGGTTGAGATTGATTTGTCTAATGCAGAAGATATGAGGGATTCGGCGGTGGCCACGTTGGCCGAGGCAAAGAATTTGGAGAGGTTGTGCTTGGCTAGGTGTAAATCCATAACAGATATAGGGGTTGGGTGTATTGCTGTTGGGTGTAAGAACTTGAGGATGATTAATTTGAGATGGTGTTTGGGTGTTGGGGATTTAGGGGTTGGTTTGATTGCAGTTAAATGTAAGGAGATTCGGAGCTTAGATCTCTCTTATTTGCCGGTAATTGAATGTTATCCTTATTCTTTAGCTAGTATAATTACATGATTATGGTGAATGATTCTTATTTTTCAGCTCTTACTTTTATTTTGATCATATTTGGATTTGACATGTTTGCTTTGTTTAAGCTTTACTTTCTTTTTGGTTCTTGATTAGATAGAGCAATGGCGGTTTTTGGTTTGATTGGTTTTTATGAAATATGCATTTGATATATAATTGCCATAGTTACGCATCTAGAAGTCAGTGTGAAATCTAGTGTTAGATATTTCACTAAAATTTGTTATGAACGAGTGATGTAAGTCTCAGGATTATGCTAAAACAACTATGATGTTTTGATGAGATATTTGAAAGCAAATGGTAAAGGTAGTTTTCTTAGGCGATCGTTAAGAAAGCGCTGCATAAGTCCCACATATGTGTGTAAAGCTATAAATATTAAGTTTCTATGACAATTGTTGTAGACAAATGGTATTATATAGTTGCATGGTACTTTATGTTCTTGGCTACAAGAAATGTATGTAGCACTGTCCATCCTCTGCTATCTATTTGTGGATATCTTTCGGAGAATATTGATCTCCCCCGTTGTTTTCTCCATTTGCAGATCACAGAGAAATGCTTATCACAAATCTTGGAATTACAAAATCTGGATGATTTGGTTCTAGAAGGATGCATTGCTATCGATGATGACAGCCTTGCATCACTTAACCATGGTTTCAAGACGTTACAGGTAGCTATTTGTATAGAAGTAATAAAATTTATGATACACTCCTGACTTTGTATCCTTATTAGCTAATATGAGGTGTCAGGGCACAGACAATAATTGTATTTAATGTCTTACCCTTGAAAAAAAAACTGCCCTAGCAATATATTATCTTTTCGTGGATATTTAAACTATCTACTTAAATGACTACTAAAACGAAAAGTGTCCATAATTTTTTCGATAATATTTTCCATGTGCTATATAATTTATTATTTCATATTTCCTGCAATATTCTTGTCCAACCCTAATAAATTTTTGTGGCAATATTTTTAATGTTCACCATACAAAATCAGTGGTTCAAGTGACCAAGTTTGTTCTCCATTTATCATAACAAATTTTATGATCTTGTTGGTCATTTATTTTTTACGACGTAAGATGTTACGTAAACATCCTAGGAATAGACAAATGATTAATATATGCATTTTGCTTGTTTTTATTAACTTTTTGATGGATTGCTGATTCCTCTATTACTTAATTTTTTCCCGCAACTAGTCTCTCAATATATCAAATTGTGAGCATGTAAGTCACATGGGTTTGTCTTCTCTCACTGATGAAGCTGGATCTCTACGACAACTTATTTTAGCATATGGCTCTCCTGTAAGTTTTTCAACTCCTGTACCTTCTCCTTAATGGTGAATGATTTTCAACTGCTTATGAATTCTGGTTGGTGTTTCAGGTGACTCCTGCTGTTGCAAACAGTTTGCAAAAACTTTCAACATTGCAATCAATCAAATTAGATGGTAGTCAGGTTACCTGCTCTGGATTGAGAGCCATTGGAAATTGGACTGCTTCGTTGAGGGAACTAAGTTTCAGTAAATGCAATGGAGTAACAGATGAAGGTCTTTCTTCCATTGTGACAGCACATAAAGACTTGAGGAAGCTAGACATCACATGCTGCCGCAAAATAACTCACCTTTCAATTGACCAAATCACAAATTCTTGTACCTCCCTTACCTCACTCAGGATGGAGTCATGCATACTAGTTCCAAGAGAATCTTTTGTTTTGATTGGACAACGCTGCCATTTTCTAGAGGAACTTGACCTTACAGATAATGAAGTTGATGATGAAGGTTTGACCATTTCTTACTGATGTTACTTAAAAATTAAGGGCCAGTCTGTGTGCTAACTGTTTATGGCTTTGCAGGGCTGAAATCCATCTCAAGGTGTTCAAAGCTCTCCAGCTTAAAGCTGGGAATTTGTCTGAACATTACTGACAATGGGCTTAACCATATTGGCATGTGCTGCCCGAAACTTACAGAGCTTGATTTATACAGGTTATCTCTTGCAGGCTATAGTTCTTGTATATTAATCTTTTTTTTGACATTGATATGTTTTGTATCACAATGTATCCATGTCACCCATAAATACGTACCAGCTTATTGCAATATAATAGCTGAGGCTATTTGAATAAACTAATGAATGATGTTTTATCATCAGCGAGTGATTTAAACACCTCTTTTCTTAGAATTACAAAGACACATTTTCTCTCTTAATTATGCCACAGGAATATATTCAGTGAACTAAATCACCAAATGTATATTTTGGACACAACATTTTTTAACTTAATAAGTTGACTGTGCTTCTCTTCAGGTGTGCTGGAATAACTGATATGGGTATCTCAGCAATTTCTGATGGTTGCAAGGACCTTCAAATGATAAATATATCGTACTGCAGTGACATTAGTGATATCTCCTTGATATCGTTGTCAAAGTGTTCAAAGATGACCATTTTTGAAAGTAGGGGATGTCCTCTCATCACATCAATAGGTTTAGCAGCTATAGCTGTGGGATGCAAGAAACTCACCAGGCTAGACATCAAAAAGTGTTATCACATAAATGACGCAGGAATGGTTCCACTAGGGCACTTCTCTCAAAACCTCCGGCAGGTAAATTTTTCTATCCAATTTAGCTTCCTTGGATCAGATGAAATGAAGAATCATATCTAACAACAACCATGTGTCTCATACATTTTCAGATAAATTTATCGTATAGCTCTGTCACAGACGCTGGGCTCTTGTCTCTTGCCAACCTGAGCTGTGTACAGAACTTGACCATTCTACACTTAGCGGGTTTGACTCCAAATGGATTAACAGCTGCACTCTTAGCATGTGGAGGGTTGACAAAAGTGAAGCTCCATGCATCTCTTAAAGCTTTATTTCCTCAACTTCTTATTAAGCATTTAGAAGCTCGTGGATGTTGTTTCCAGTTTAGAGACAAAGAGTTTCAGGTATATGTTTCTTTCACTAAACATAATTTCGTCTCTCTCACCACCCCATCCACATCACACACACGCACACCCACACCCACACCCACACACACCCAAAAGGGTTGAATTCTTGAATGTTGGCTGTATGTGCTCACTCCAAATATGAGTAGATATCGAGTGTTTTCATTTTAGAAGTACACCTGATCATGTAATGTAAATAATTACGTAGTGGCGTTGGACACTATTTTATATATGATTGACAGGCTGAATTAGATCTGAAGTGTTGGAAGCTACAAGTTGAAGATACAACGTAAAGGTTTTGGATATTCTGTTAGGTTGCGATGATCTACTAAATCTTTCTGTGCGCGTACAACTTGTTCAATAAGGTATAGTGAACCTAGTACAAGTTTAAGCTATGGTCTCTGATCTTGTCTGAAATGGAAGAATTGCAAGATTCAGCTCGTGGCCTCGGGAGTTGTTCATGTCAGGTGCTGTTGCCTTTTATGTTGTTAAAATGTAGTGTAGTTCGAATAAAAGGCATTGTTGAGTTCATTAAATTTTGCACTACTCACCGAAGGAAAGTTTTCGGTCTGTGGTTAATTAATAGATGACGAATGAGATTTTAATTATTTGAGCCTGTGCAAATTTTAAAGGGGTTAATCACAAAAAGACTAACAAATTTTTACTCATTTTCTATTTTAACCAAATCTTTTATTTGTCTATTTAAAACAATGAACTTTGAAAGATTGTTTCATTTTAAAACAAGTTTAAAAAAAGACCTCAGAATATAAATAAGTTTTGTTTTAAAACAATACAATATTTCAAAGTTGATTGTTTTAAACAGACAAATAGAAGATGGTTAAAATAGAAAATAAATGAAAATTTGTTAGTTTCTTTTTTTTTCTTTTTTTTTTTTTTTTTTGGTGATCAACCTACTCTTAAGCAATGTTAAAGCATTGCATGAATGCTCTTCTTCGATTTTATGTGTATTGGTTTCGTGATTTAATTGCAAAGACGCAACAAGTTGGTCTTCATAAAGTTTTCTCGACTTCTTCGGTGCCTTCTGGATCGAAGATGACCAGAAATTAGGTGGTAAAGGGCCCTACTCAACTTGGTGCTTGCTTGGAATCCCTTGGATTGTGAAAATTGATGCAAAAGTTATATTCCATTTATTAATCTTGCGAGAGCGCGCACACATACACAATCACACATATATATGCAATTCATGGTGCGAAATAAAAAGATATTAGTTGATTTCAATTTCAATCATGTTGAAAACAGTAGGCAATTTGAAGAACCAAGAATAGTCACAAATTACAAATTAGTAGTCTCCATGTGAATGAAAGCAAACGATTGGGAGATTTTTGTATATTTATGTAGTTAAGTTGATTGATGATGTCGTAAACCATGGGCATCGACATACAATCTAAGTGCGTAGCGAGTGGCGAAGCATCATGTGGACTGAAATTGAATGTCAGAATTGTACGATGTTGAAAGTCATACATTCTAAGATCCGCCAAGGAGGGATCATGAATGGCATAAAATTCGTCTCCGAGTTGGTTGTAGATCGAGTGGTCAAAGAAATAGATGCAATTGATGGCAGGAGGTTGAAACAAACATGGAATGGCATGATTGCAAGAGGAGAGCTCGATCATGGTTTGTCGTACCAACAAGGTTGCTCATCTCTTCCCACTCACTCTTGAAGAGGAGAGCTCGATCATGGTTTGTCGTACCAACAAGGTTGCTCAACTCTTCCCACTCACTCTTGAAGAAGGAAGAGTTGGAGTTTTTCCCAGCAGCAGGAGCAACGCTTGAACTTGAAAATTCCAAAGAGGGAAACCATCTCTATCCACTTTAAATCACTCCTTTTCTTTCAGTCACATCAGAGTTGTTGTCGTTGTTGTTTTCTTCGAAACAACAGCACACTTGTCGGATAGACTTTATGGTTTTGTTCGCTGCTACCCCAACAAATACACTGTCTTCTTGATTCAAGACATGAAGGGTGCCATCATTGGAGATGGTATATAACATTCCCTTGTAAATCATCACGCCATTAATATAACTACTTAACCGTGGGGCTCCCACAAACTTGGTAGTCTTATGATCATTCCCGGCCGCCACTTTACAATAAGCTAAAAGACAAAGATATTCACTATACAGGACGAAGGCAACATCATTATCATCATCTTGATTTTGATCTTCTTTTGTACTATGACATAGAAGGGCGTCGATGGAAGCTTGATAATGGCTTTTGTGATGCGGTTGTAAACACTATGTTCAAATATGTGGATGTGGATGTGGTTGTGGTTGTGGTTGAGCCGCCGCAGCATCAATGTCATATTTTTGCATTAGTAGCCATCCACGACAAGAATCATGTATGGTAAATTGTGGATCAAGAAGATCAACTGGTGGCTTTATGCTATAAGTACCAGTACCACACTACTAAATTAAAGTCGAGAGTTTACCGTCGTTGTCCCTCGGAAGCAATAATAACCATGGTGGTGGTGGGTGTGGCCGTCGCCCTCGACCTGAAAGAATCGTGATGGCCGTGGATCACCACAAACAACACACACAGACATGATTGAAGATCCGACAAGTCAACCAAACTCCTTCTGGTGGCTCACACCAACAAGGAAATACTGGTGACCGAAATAGGGACAATGTGATTTTTTCTTGTCCGGTTACATCGTAGGAAGTGAACTCATGCACACACTCACACCCTTAAAACTTTTGAGTAGAGTACAGATTACACTGGGAAGATGATAGATTTGACTGCAATCAAGGCGGTGGCGGAACAAATACAGTCTGGAAGTTATCAAAAGAAGTCACCAAAGAAGAAGGAAGGTGATGTATCTTTTATTTTTACCGGGACCTGGGACAAAAAGTAATTGAGCACCAACCAAAACTCCCAATTTTAATGCTGAATATCAGGCTGGGGCATCTACTACTTCCAGATTTTCAAGACAACAAGATAGAAAACCTCGATTTGGAAGGGTCTTCACACCTCTGGGACCACCACTCGAAGAAGTTTTGACTCTGTTATTAGCAAGCAATAAGATCGAAGGTCATTTAAGAGCTCCTGATCCCAATGGCAAAAATTATGATCCTTCATAGATATGCAAATATCACTCAGGGGCACCAGGGCATTCAACAGAAAATCGTTGGTCTTTGAAACATTAGATTCAGGATTTGATAGATGTAAAAGCGATTGTGTTTGCTCCGAAAAATACACCAAATGTTGATAGCAACCCCTTACCTAAACATGAAGCTAATGTCAACATGCTGGAGTTAGAAAGTGAAGAAGAAACTGATTACAATATGTATCCAGTTGGACACCAAAATGAGGTAATAGGAGCTGTAAAAGAAGAATCTTCAGTGGTAATCGTTGAAGGTAAATCAGCTTAGTCAAAGAAGAACAATGTTGTCATCCTGAAGGCGCCAAAGTCAGTTGTCATAGTGAATTCAAGAACTCATGTCGTACAAGAGAAGAATAATGATGTTGTGTTGAAGGCGCCCAAACCAATCATCATACAAAAGATGGTACAAGATCCAATCCGCAGCTTGAAGCAGGTTCCATGGAGATACGGTAATGGGAAACTGCAGAGGGTAATGAAATTGTTGCTAACACTCGACAAACAGTGGGTTTTAGATGGACACGAGAGACGAGGACACCATTAAAGGCAAAGATCGAAGTGTCTGACAATGATGTGAAAGAGCTTTTGAAAAAGATGAAGCACCCTGAAGAAATTAGAGGAACTACCAGAAAGATTGTCTGTTCTCAATTTGATGTTGAATTGTGGTAGCCATAGTTAGCAGAAGCTTATGTTGAGAAAGTATCACTGAAGAGAGATTTGGTGATCTCGTCAGTTGCATGGTGGCAAACAATGTTATTATGTTGTCTGAAGATGACATCCCCCAGAAGGAGGACATCGAAAGGCTTTGAATATCACGGTGCAATGTTCTGGTTATGTCATCGGAGGATTGATGGAGGTTCAAAATTAAATATCTGCCCTTATGAGATGCTAGCAAAGATGGGAATCGGAAGGAACAGAATCAGGAACAATGGTGTCGTTGCAAGGGCATTTGATGGAACTAGGAGGGACACTAGGAGAAATTGATCAGCAAGTGGATATTGGGCCTCAAACTTTTGAAATAGTATTTCAAGTTCTGGATATCAACTCTGGGTATAATATGCTTCTTGGACGCCCATGGATTCATACAGCTGGGGAGTCCCTTCGACTTTACATCAGCAAGTGAAGTATGTGATTAACCAAGAATTAGTCACCTTAACAGCCGAAAAAGGATGCAGAAGAGGAGATATCCCTTATATCGAGGTGGACGCTGAAGTGGCACCCTCCACATGTCATACCCTAAAAATCAGTCCAGCATCTTATTATGTCAGTCAACCCACCAAAGAGATGATGGATGGTGGAAAAGATTTGGTTAGAACCAGATGCATAGTTGGAAAATGATTGGGGAAAGATTTGCAAGGATTGCGGAGTCCCGTAGTAATTCCCCAACAAAAAACTAAGGCAGGTTTAGGATATCAAGGAAAAATGAAGAGAGATGGTGAAGATAAGAAACTAGTCATACTCCCAATCAAAAAATCATTCATCAAAGCAGGCACCATTGAGAAAGAAGAACACATACTCTATGGAAAGAATGAAGGAACTGAGAAAGAAAATGCTCAGCTGAAGAATGAAGCCCTCAAACTCATTCAGCACATTGATTGGTCGGTCATTGATGAGTCGTATTCCTTGGAGTTGTTAAAGTTGAATGACATTGCCATGGTTGCTGAAGAAGACATCCAAACTATAAGCCCTGATATTGATCTTGCACAACCGGGAATGCTCAAGAATTGGAAAGTTGAACCCCCGCCGGAGAAAAGGGAGTTTCGGTATATTTAAAGCTGGTGGTAGCTAATTAATATTAAGATTAATATCGGAACAGAAGAAAGCCCTCGAGAGTTGCAGATCGGAGAAGGTCTGACAGCGCAACAAAGAAAAGAAATGATGGAATTCCTGACTGTAAATCAAGATGTTTTTGCGTGGTCACATGATGACATAGTGGGACTATCCTCTGAGATCGTGACTCACAAATTGCCGATAAAGGATGGATACCCACCAGTGAAGCAGAAGTTGAGAAAACTGAAGCCGAAGTGGAGTTTGAAGGGGAAGGAAGAAATAATTAAGCAGTTCAATGCTAGAATGCCAACATATCCAGAATGGCTTTCTAATGTGGTACCCGCGCCAAAACCTAGAAGCAAAGTTTGATTGTGTGTTGATTATAGAGATCTCGACAAAACCAGTATGAAAGATGATTTTCCAGTTCCTTTTATTCATGTATTGATATGTATTCCTTTGTAGATTGCTTTGCTGGATATCATCAAATTCTGCTGGCGATGGAGGAGAGAGAAAAGACAGCTTTCATCACACCTTGGGGAGTATTCTGCTAGAAAAGGCTACCATTCGGTTTGATTAATGGAGGAGCAACATATAACCGAGCAATGATGACAATCTTCCACGACATGATGCATAAAGAGATTGAGGTATATATGGATGACATCACCGTTAAATTTAAGGATGACGATACCCATGATAGATTTGAAGAAACTTTTTGATCGACTGAGGAAGTATCTATTAAAATTGAGTCTGGCCAAGTGTGCGTTTGGAGTCACATCTGGGAATTTGTTAGGATTTTTGGTAAGCAATAGGGGGATTGAAGTAGATCCAGAGAAAATAAAAGCTATCACTGAGCTGCCAACTCCAAGCACAGACAAGGAGAATGCAACTACTTGCGAACCAATTTTCAAGTTGCTCCGAAAGAATACATCATGAAAATGGAATGGAGAATGTCAGAAAGCTTTTGACGCCATCAAAACACAATTACTCCAAGCTTCAGTGTTGGTACCACGCAGTCCGAGAATACCATTGTCGATATCATAAAATGCAATGGGATGTATGTTGGGGCAGAAAGATGAACAAGGCAAAGAACGAGTCATCTACTATCTTACCAAAAGATTTGGACACACTGAGCAGAAGTATTCACTCATCGAGAAAACATGTGCTTTGGCATGGGCTGCCACCAGATTGCAGCATTACCTACACGATCACACTACTTATTTGATTTCCAACATGAAAGTAAATTTTCTATTTTTTTTGTTTTTTTAATGAACTCAGTAACAACACTCAAGAAAATTTTTTAAGTTTACGTTCTTTTCTTTTCTGTTCATATATGAGGGTCACTTCTTAGTTTTGACCTAGTTGTTAGCATCACTAAATGAAAATGTCTGATTTCGAATCTTTTTTATTGATAAAAAATTTTACTAGTTGCTAATGAATGTGTTTCATTTCAAATTATGTACATATGTAACTAAGAAAAATTAATTATAATTTATTTTTTAAATCTTTCCAATTAGTTTTAGATTTATTAATTCATAATCTTTTTAAAAAAATTAATTCTATGAATTGAAAGAGTATTAAAAAATATTAGGACAATTGAAAATTTTCTTCATTCTATGTGTATATCGTGATTTTTATAAGTATGTAAAATTAGTACATTCCAATAGTTAAGGTCTGAATTTCAAGCATTTTAGACCGATAAAAAAAAACTCTGCAACATAGTTGCTAATGAACGTGTGCCTAAAGTATCCAGACAATGACATTTTATGTAACCAAAAATATGTCTTACTGTTAGATTATGTATATATGCAACTAAGGGAAATTAATTATAATTTATTTTTTTAATCTTACAAATTAGTTTTAAATTTATTAATTAATAACATTTTCGAAAAATTCAACCCTATGCATTGAAAGAGTATAAAAAAAATATATTCAATTTGTTTGTCCTGTGGAGTAATTGTAGAAGGGGGAGTTGAATACAGTTACTAATTTTTCTTTGAATTAAATTATTTAATACAGTTTAAAACTTAAGTACATTTAAAACAACTTTACTGACAAAATATAACATATGAAACAGTAAAACAAATTACGAGATATGAATATTAATCTACAATATGTATATTTATTATAAATCAATTTGAATCTTTATAATTCTTTTTGGTAGTAATTATCAGCTGCAGACAATCTCTATTTAAATAACAGTTGCACTCTAGAAAAATAATTTCTAACTTCTCTCAAGTTTTCGAAAACTTGTTACACTTTCTGTAATATAATTATAACTTCTATATAATCTGAGATAAAATATATATACTTGTGTTCTCGTATATCTCAGTGATATCTTGATGTATCTTTCATATATTTTATCTCAATTACTCCATGTCTTTATTTATAGACATAGATCCCTTGTTCTCTAAGTTTCTTTAGTGAGTTGAATCCAAAAATATCTCTGATATTTTTTGGAATTGTAGCTCTGTCACATCACTTTTTCTTTTTGTATGACCTTCCTTGCATGCCAAATTGTTATGTAACATTTCTGGTGTATCAACATACCAACTTTCTTATTTTCCTCTTGGAGTTTCCATGATAAGTTATCTCTGCAGTGAATAACTTATCTCTTTGAGCTTCCTAGTTTTTGATTGGACCAACTTCTATATTTTCTTACTTCAAGTTTCTATAAGTTATCTTTGCAGTTTTCACATTAGCAGCTATATACGCATGCTAGTGTATAAGTATGACTTATCTCCATATTTTACTTTATCAGTGTTCACACCTGCAGTGTATAACTTATCTCCTTGAAACTTCTTTGGTAGTCAATCTCTCCTTATTAAACAACAATCCTTATCTTATTTCCACCACCTTAATTTTATCAGTGAATGTTTATCTCCTGACGGACTGATTTGTTCATTAGTGGATATTTATTCATCGATGCCCGAATACTTTGGCGCTAGTGTAAATTACCCGACAATTTTGGCGATGAATAATTTTGGGGTTCACTTGACTTCAGCGATGGAAAATTTTCGATGACTTTGGCGTTGTTGTTGATTTGCCCAACGATTTTGGCGATAGGCAAATGACTTTGGCGACAGTCAAAATGATTTTGGCGTTGAGTAATGTTGAGTTTGGCGTTAGCTAAATAACTTTGGCGACAGTCAAATTTTCTTAAGGCTACTTTAATGCATTAAAGTGTCCTTGTCTTAGTCTCTAATAGGTTCAACATTAGTCTCGGATGAACAAAAACTTAATCTCTTATGAACAAAAACTTAGTTTCTGATAAACAAAAACTTAGTTTCGATGAACAAAAACTTAGTCTCTAATAGGCTAATTTTGTTTGATCAACTTTGACTTTTGTTGAACTCTCCAAATGTATTTCTTGTAGTATTTGATTCTCTTCTACAGTTTCTAATGATAGTCATTGATACAACACTACTGCAGATACTTTGTACAATTACAAATCTAACAATTCTAAGTTTGTACATCATCATCAAATACTATAATTTCATCCAATTTCTCTCGATTCACCTTATAATCTTAAAATAAAATTTATTTTATATAATTTTAATCACACATGAAAAAAATATATGAGAATGTACAATTTTTAGACAATTTAAAAATATAAAACATATTCAAATGGTTTAAATAGTTGTGATTTAATAATTTTTTAACTGTTAAAATAATTTATTTTATATAATTAAATTGTATGAAAACTTAACACATTCTCATATGTTTTAATTCATATGTTTTAATGATTATAAGTTGCATTAAAAGAAATTAGGAAAGAAGTGATGAAAAAGAGCCAAATCCTAAAAGATGTTATAGTGTTCAATCATAAATATGAATACATTGACTGATAATGTAAAAGTAATGTAAAAGTAAATGAAAACTATATTATAAATAATATCTAAACATTTAAGCAATATACTTTTTAATACCGTATGTCATGATCAGAAAACAAATTGTACAAGAAAAGATATATTTTGGGTGGGAATGTCGAGTTCATCCGATGTAAAAGTACTTGCAGCAGATCCTCTAAATTAAGTTTGTTTGTATTTTTAAGAATGAAGTTAAAAAATTAGACAAAATCTTATTCCAATAAATTTCTCTATAATAGAGTCATATGTATTATAGGAGAAGAGATTAAACAATAATTTTTTATCTTTAGAAATCTACTATTTATATTCCTTTCCTTTTCAAAATATTAAAATATTTCATTGGACCTTTTCAATCTTTCAACATAATTTTAATAATATATATAATATAATATTAGTATCAATATTAATTATATTCAATATATATTATATAATATTTTATAATATTATTTAACATATATATATATATATATAATAAATACACCATATATAATAAATTTTAAATTTCTCATAATAATAAATTTTATATATTTTATTATATTATATAAACTATTTTATAATATGTGATATATATTATAATATAGGATATTATTTTTATAATAAAATATAATTTATAACCATATACTATATTATAATATATATATATATATATATATATATATATTATATTATATGTATGATTATGATATATAATAATAATATTTATTACATACAATTGTATTTAATATGTTATGTTATCATTTTGAATTTTGTAAATAATTATATAATATATTAGGTAATGTTATTATTTTATGTAATATATAAACTTTAATATAAGTATATATACTATAATTTTATTTAATATAATTTACTTTCCTATAATAATTTATATACTATAATATAATATAATGTTATGTATATTATACAAGATATGCAATATATCCTAATAAATATGTTATAAGATAATTATGTAAGTATATGATATTATCTACTATATTATATAATATAATATATAACATTTCGGAAGCAATTGTACAATTATTAATCGTAAGTAATTTTATTAACGAACTAAAATAATATAATAAAAAATTGTATAAAATATACGAAGTTATTATTTTATTTTATAAGTCTGTATAGTAAAAAATCCGTTAGAGTTAATTTGGAGAGACGGTTAACAAAATTTATATAAAATATTATTTAACTATAAACTAGAGAATGAGTTAAAAGGGAATTTGGTGGGATTCGTCGCTTTAAAGTTGGTGATGGAAATTTGGGGCGCATCCTCGTATAGACCAAATCAATTGTTTGATAAAACTCAAAAAGCTAGCTTTGGTCGATATGAATCTAGACGTATGTCTTTTATATTCAAAGTCACACTAATATGAAATAATCTTATAAAAACCTCATTAATCAAAGTTAAAGTTGCTACATTTTAATATAATATAAACGTAATCAGATCTGCTGCTCCAAATGATGTTACGCGATGTGTAATATTTATCTAAATCATACCACTTACTTGGAGAAATCAACTATTGATACTAGTTTATAATTAAATATTTTCTTTTTGCTCCATGTATGGAATGATGTTAGTGTAACACCACCTGCAACATCAGATGTGGTTTATATATACGCACATATACATTATTGCCAACAAGTCGCTCACTCACACGCTGCGCGTGTGTATAATCTAAATTATAAGAGTATATTAAAATGGAGAAACAGATTATAAAGATAAAGTCTGTTAATACAATGACCAAATAATTTTATTTGGTGAACCTTTCTATTTTACAGATGAAAAGGAGAGAATAGAATGAAATCAAAATGATAATTTGAGACCGTGAATCAAATGAATTTTAATGGAAAGAGCAAATTTATTTACACAAATATTTTGGTAATCTTCCAATAGTACAAAAAGTGGTATTCACATAATGAGAAAAAGGTGAAGTAGCAAAAATTCCAAATACAACTGTCCATGTTGTAAGACATTACGACATGCTCGTAGAGTACCACTATTCTATTTTCAAGTAATTGACATTTAAAGAGTGATGAAAATATGAAATCGGGTCGCCTTTGCCAACAGCTCGAGGGAAAAAAGTGTCTTTTTGATCGACAGAATCTTAGGTGAGAAGCTATTCAAATTAGAAAAATACACATGGAATTTCAAATACGAGTAAGAAAAATTAAACTTCTAACAATTCAGTGGACTTTTAAATAGTTAGGCATCAAACAAACTTGTCCCAACAAAACATGGAAACGAAAAGTCGGAAACACGAAGCAAGACTGCAAGAGGAAACCAAAAGGTGAAGAGTGAAAAGAACTTTTAATTTTTAAGTCAACGGATAACATATTAAATTTTATTTTAATGTCAATTTTATTAATTTTAATTGACACGGTTATAGCAATCTTATAATTTATGAGAAAAACTTTTAGTTACAACATAATTTGTATTTAAAATTTTTGTAGATTTTATTCTTTTATAACTACTGACTAAGTATTGTCTAATTTTTTTTATCATCGATTATTAATATACACCGTAAGACAAATGATAATGAATGTGTGAGTTTTAAACCAATGATCTCTTGTGTGTGTGTGTATATATATATATATATAACCTTCCATTTTTGAAATAAATAATTCATATTTATTTTAGAGTATATCATAATTTCCAAATATGTGCAGCTAGCACTAATTAAGATTTAGAATATGGTTCATTTTATTATATCACTTCCTTCCTCTTGATTTATTTGTAACATATTTTTGAATGTGCGTGGTGTCACGACACGACGTTATAAGAATAATCTAGATTGTATTGTTTTAAATATTTTTATAATTTTTAATATATTAAGATATGACGTTATGTATGTTGTCATTCAATCTAGAAAATTAGCCGTAAATATAATTTTATATATAGTTGGACGGTATAATTTTTACAAGTTTGTTGATTGAGCACAAGCATCATATAAAGTTTTCGCCGGTCGTGCGCACCTAATGTATGTACAAAATTATTTCAAAAAAGTGTAGAAATATACTACTATATTTTACTTTTAAAAGTTCAAAACAAAGAAAGATCTAGTCTTAATCAAGAAAATTCTCAGGTGTGAAATGGTGAGAGAGTTGAACCTAGACTTGGTAGGTCGGAAGTCATAAATATGTAAACACATATTTCAACTCAAGTACTTCCGAAGACGACACAATCACTGGTTTTAGGGATCTGAAGATTCATGGCTCCTTCTTCAAATATTTAATTTTTTTATTTTCATTTAACCAATGACAAAATATAAAAGATCTTCATTTTCTTTACTACCTACTATCTCCGTCTAGTTTTATTTATTATCTTAGGAATCTACACACACATATATAAAACTCCTGATACTCCGAAATTGATGACACTTTTCACTCATTCTATTTAACGATTTAAATGTTCTTTTTTTCCTTTTTATGCATTTTTGTTATAATTTTTCATAAAATAAAAAAAAGATACCATTTTTAAAAACATTATAAGCCACTATAGTTATTCTCATAATCAAAATGCTATTACAATTTTTTTATATAAAATTTGGGTGACTTAATTTATATTATTGTCTATATATAGAGAGAAAGAGAGGCCCCAAATTTCGTACATATCTTTTTCTTTTTCCAATATAATGTCCTTGGATATCTTTCTTTTTTAACACCTCATATAAAATAATAACATTTTTAACAATATGATAAATTTATAAATCCCTATTATTATTTTCATAATCAGAAAATGACTATATACTACTTTTTCTCTCATCTTATTTTAATTACTTATATTACATATTTTCACTTTAAAGAAATCAACAATAATAAAATAAAATTTATATATAATATATAAAAAATATGAAAAATAAATGACCACTTATTTCATCAGTCAGTTTATAATAACTATAATCATAAAATGTACTATAATTTGACACAATTTTTATATAATCAGATTTACATAAATTATGGTAACTATGAGATATACCTTTGAATGGTCCACTATTAAAAAAATTATTATTTGATAATTATGGTAATTGTTGAAATATCTCCCTTCTTCAATCACTTATTTCATGTTTTTCCTTATATATATATAAAGATGTATTATAATTTGACACAATTTTTATATAATCAGATTTACATAAATTATGGTAACTCTGAGATATGCCTTTGAATGGTCCACTATTAAAAAAATTATTATTTGGTAATTATGGTAATTGTTGAAATATCTCCCTTCTTCAATCACTTATTTCATGTTTTTCCTTATATATATATATATATATATATATATATATATATATATATAATTTAAAATTTTATTTTTTTCCTTAATTATTATAAGAAATGTGGCCTATTTTATATAAAAAAATTACTAAAATAAGGAAAAAATAAATTTTTGTATAAAATAAATGATGTTATAGATGTCCAGGTGTGTATATATTTTTTTAAACATTCCATTTTAATTATATCTTACTTTTTAGTTAAAATGAGATCACTTTACTTAATTTATTTTAACTCCTCCCACAAAAAAGTTTTCAAAGATAATAAAATTTATAAGTTCTTACTATTATTCATATAATTAAAAAGTTAATACTATAATTTTACTTATTTTATCTTGGTCATATAAAAATTTAGTTTAGATTGGGAGACATATGAGACATGACATTAACAATGTTTGAAAAACATTTACAATGTTACTACTATTTATAAAATTAAAATTTTAAGAAAATTACACTACATATTTTTCTTCAAAAAGGTAAATAATAATAAAACAAAATTAATATTTACATTTTTTACTTTACTTTTTGCAAGGGAGCTAATACATTAAATAAAAATTAATCAGTCCACTATATTTTTTATACAAAATATTTTAGGAGATGAAATTTGTAACAAATTTATTTAATAAAAATTTACGTTGGTATCTTAATATAGTTGAATATATGTTTTCACTTTTTGAACACACGTGCACTACTAAAGATAATTTATACTTCTATGTCACTAGTATTATTTACATAATCAAAATACTTCTTTTTCCAGTTTTCTTTTAGTTACATAAAATATAAATGACCTCAATTACATTAAAAAAAATCTTAGTATATATAATATACAAGTAATAACATAATAATTTTTTAAAATATAGTACTGAATTACTTTATAAATTATGTTAAGAAAATAATAAGTTTGTTAAGTAATTTTTAAAATCTTAATCTCTTTTTTATTGCTCAATATTTATTGAATTATATCAAAATTAATAAATATATAGTATTTATAGTATATAATATAATATAATAAATAAATATAGACTTATAGTTAATGAAAATAGTATCTCTCTATTACAACTTTTTTTTTACCGTTGTGTACTATTAATAATGCAAGATTTAAGAAAAATATGTATTTTTTTTCTAAATTAAAATTTATGGGTATTTTATTTTTAATATTTTAATGGGAACTATGTTTTATATTTTGAAATTCTAGAAACTTGATAAACTCTCCCATTCTTTCATATTTTATCTTTTGAGATAATTAAAATAATTTAAAATAAATTATATTAAAGGTTATAAAGTTTATTGAAATAATTAGAAAAATGCATAACGAAGAAGAAATAAGAACATAAATTCTTATTGTAACCCAAAAAATATGAGAGAAAATGTATTTAGTAATAAATTATAATAACATACAAGACATATACATCAAAATCATTAAATCTAAAACTTTAGGTTAATAATTGATGAAAACTCATATTCTAATTTTATTTATTCGTGAAAAAAATGTAGTAGAACGATTTAAATTTTCAACTTTTATTCCATAATTTTCATAATATTTATAAATTCATCCCGCTCTCCTTCATAACAAGACCAAATTATATAAGAAATCAAAATTATTACGATTTAATTTCAACAATCACGCTTGACACTTGTACGAAAAATTATAAATTTGTGTGCATAGCACAAGATTAATGGCTAGTATTAAGAAATAATATTAACACTATTATTTTATTTGTAATTAACGTTGATGTAAAATAACTTATTAATAAATGCTATAAGAACTAAAAATTAAAGAGGTGCATTAAATGTGAGGAAAATTTAAAAAATCACTTTTTTAGATAATCCTTGAAAATTGTGCACAAAAATGATATATGGACAAATATAAGGGATAATTATATAAAAATATCCTCAAATATATACTAATTTTCACTTTACAGACTATTCTTTTGATTTTTACAATTAAATGATTCAACTATGGTTAGTTTTCACTTTAGTGACCGTTCTTTTTATTTTTGCAACCAAATGATTCAACTACAAGTTAGTTTTTACTTTAGGGATCATTCTTTTAATTTTTTGCAATTAAGTAATTTACCTATTATGGTTAATATGGTCTAAAATTTAATGAATCAAAAGCCATTTTTAATAAAAACTATCAATTTTTTATTATTTTCTTTAAATTACTCATTTTTAATGGACATATCATGATATTTTTATTATCCATGTCATCATATCAATTAGAATCATCTTTCATAAAAAATATCATTAAAATTGAGTAATTAAAAGAAAATAATTAAAAATAACTCAACTTAAAGAAAATTGATTCTTTTTTTATTATTTTCCTTAAATTAAGTCTATTATTATTATTATTTTTCAATTACTCAATTTTAATGATATTTTTCAAGAATGACTTTAATTGATATGTAATCATAACACATTAACAAATAATAACATATGTGGATATGTTTATTGAAAATTGCGTAAAAAAAGAAAATAATAAATAATTATTTTTTCAATAAAAATGCCTTTAATACATCAGAATTTACATCATATTTAAAAAATATAATAGACAATCATTTAATTGTAAAAATTAAAAGAATGATCCTAAGGTGAAAACTAATTTACAGTTGAATCTCTTAATTATAAAAACTAAAAGAACAGTCTGTAAAATAAAAACTAATCACAATTGAATCCTTTAATTACAAAAGTTGAAAGAATAATCTCTAAAGTTGAAACTAGTATATAGTTGAGAGTATAATTATCCTCAAATATAAATACTAAATATGACATATAAAATTGGAAGGAAGAAGTATTTTTTTTATTAATCTATTTAATTTATTTATTGTAGTAGTACTTGGCTTTTGGCTTCCAATGTTCTTGGGACAGTTGTATAATTAATTAGCATGTGTATGTATATATTCCATTTGTTTGGTCTAATTAATGAACCTTGTTAATTACTCCCACATGATCAGTTCAAATCTCAATATAATCCGTATATACTATTCCGTACTCCCCTCCTAGAGCTTTATACGTTGTTCAGTAATCTACACAATTATTAAAAATAATATTAATACAATTATTTTGTCATTAATATTGATGTAAAATTATATATTTATCTTTTTTTATATATAATGAATATATGTTATAAAAATTGAAAACTAAAATACTACATTAAACGTGTGGATAATATAAAAAATGCACTAATAAATTTTCATTAAACATTGTATACAACAATTACATCCGAATAAATAAATAGTAAATTTTATATCCCTACTACATCTCAATTTAGACCTGAAAATTACTATAAAAATAACAAAATATGACTCAAATAAAACATGTATAACCCACATAAAAAAAATCCAAATAAAATTGAGATGTAATAACCGGCATAAAATCAAATAAAACATAAAACTAGAGGGAGTAAGTAGTACTCTACCTACTAGTAGAAGAAGTTATCGTTTCTTGCAAATACATAGAAAACTCAACATGGGGCATCTGACTAATTCTGAGCCATGTGGAACGTGAGATTGTGTTGAATCCCATACATAATCCAGCAAAGCCTAGAAAGAGATCTAAATTTTTTTATTGGGATTTTTGTTTTATTTTATTTCATATTTTATATTTTTATTTTAAATAATTTTCAGGAAACAACGTCTCATCAGTGGTAGCTAGCTAGATAAAATTTTCAAGAGCAAAATCTAATTAAGGTTGTGGAATCCTCATGAATCCAGTCTGTACGTTAGAGAATCGAATCGAATCGAAAAAAGAAAAAGAAAACAAGAAGGGGTACGTACATTTGTGTGGAAGGGGTACACTCGATCTCCAAATATCTACCAAGATCTTGTTTGGTTTGAAAAATTTTGAACCTCAAGGGGACTCATAATTATTGATCTTTTAAATAACACAAATTTTGGCAGTACTAGGCATGCAAAAGATTGCACTCTAAATTATATGTTCTGCCACCCTGCCAGTACAATTCGTGTTTAGTTGTAACTTACTATTTTTTTCTCAATTCCATAAAAATATCAACATTTAAACTTTAAGTTATAGCGATATCTATAAATTTATAATTAAATTTATAATAAAATAACAAAAAAAAAATTTAAACATAACTTTTTTCTGAAACAAATTTATTTTCCAAATGTAGTTTTATTTTTTATTTTTTTTTGAAAGGAGGGAGTATTAAATTATAATTTTTGGTCCAAAGGGTCCATAGTATATAAACAAATGAATTTAAATTTCATTTTATTATATATGTGCTAAATAATTCCAATAATACATAAGTGTTCTCCAGCTAATTAATTAATTTCATTTTATTTTTGCCAAAGAAAAATAGGGAAATCCGAAAGACTCGATCGATATAGGAGAACTAGCTTGGTCCAACATGATCCTAGACTTTCTTACAATTTGAACTGTCATCGATTATGTATTACGTGTTTTTCCAAAATTAGAGTGGACAAAACCAAAGCTTCATATTTTAGTGTTTCTTCATCTGCATGCATCGATCATTCACAAATTAGTGCCTTTTTTTTTTAAAATTGGAGGGGGGGGGGGGGGTAGGGGAAGAGAGGGAGAGAGTACCTTTGTTAAGGATTAGTCACATATTTGATTGAGGCGTTTGTACTAATATTTACAAGGATGTATAAACTTAGACATAAACTGAGGTAAAGTTTTATTTAATTTTAGTCAACACAGTTATACATTTTTTTTCAAAATATTTGTTGAAAATTATAAACTATAAAATTTTATATTCTCGAAGGAATTTTAAGTGACCAACGTTGCTTTTTGCTAAAACTAGAGTAAAATTAATTAACAAGAAATGGATGACTATAAAATATGCAAAAGTTGAAACAAACTAGTGAATACTATACTGATTGATTTTTTTTTTTTTTGGGTCAATATATGGTCGCAAAAACCATATCACACCTCTAAGAACGAAGGATAATTAAAACTTATTTTCCGGTATAATGCTTGTTTAGACTATTCCATTATGATATTTTGTTTATTTAAAAATCTATTGGTTCAAAATTTTAATGTGTAGAACAGAAAATGAATACACATAACAAATATAAAATTGTATAAATATAAGTTATTGCTATATAAAATAATGTAGGTGGGAATAGAAAATGACGAAGCGTAGTTGAATAGTGTAGCAACTGGCAATTGAAAATGGCTGAATATTAATTGGGACAACACATCTAGTAAAGAAAATGATGACGTGTCCGTACAAACCAGCAATACTTGGTCAATAATTTGTTGTCCTTGAGGGGCAAGAAAATTTTAATAGAGATTCTTTATCCCTCCCCCACTGTTCATCTCACATTTTCACTATAAATACCTCCACTCTTCTTCAAACACACCATTCTTAGCTTATCTCTCTCTCTCTCTCTACATTACTATTACTCTCTCTCTACTTTCATATATTCATCTAAACATGACTGCTCAAGTGATACCGGAGACGGTTCTCCAAGGAATTCACGATCGCCTTGGAATGGAAACTTATTCTCTCTCCCACAAAAGGTACCATCGATTTTGTAACGTAAAATTACAGAGCACATGCATTTAAATTTTAAATAGAGGAACCGCTCGATATCCTCTGCTTCATCATCTATCCTATTTGTTTTTCGATTGACAAAATATCTCATCTTTAGTTTTTTCTATTGAAATAACTAAAATCCTAAGAAACACGTAAACATAAAATGTAATATATAATGGGGTAGATTAACTCATTCCATGTTCAATAACTAAGTTGTGTCAATTTTTAAGCATTTTTTCTCTTATGTGCATTTATTATCAACTTCTTCTTACGGCAACGTTTGTATATGTATAGGTTGGAGGGAAAGGTTGCAATAGTAACTGGGGGTGCTAAAGGCATTGGAGAAGCCACGGTCAGATTATTCGCCAAACACGGTGCTAAAGTAGTCATAGCCGATGTGGAGGACACTCTCGGAAATGCCCTCGCTAATTCCTTGACCCCTTCAGCCACTTATGTACATTGTGACGTCAGCTTGGAGGAAGATGTGGAGAATTTAGTCAATTCAACAATTACCCGGTACGGGCGTTTGGATATTTTCTTTAATAATGCTGGCATACTTGGGAATCAAACCAAGCACAAGAAGAGCATTATCAATTTCGACGCGAACGAGTTCGACCGGGTCATGGGTGTCAATGTCCGAGGAGTTGCACTCGGAATGAAGCACGCGGCCCGTGTCATGATTCCTCGACGGGCCGGGTGTATAATCTCGACGGCGAGTGTGGCGGGGGTTCTTGGTGGGCTGGGGCCACACTCGTATACAGCGTCGAAGCACGCCATTGTTGGGCTGACCAAGAACACGGCCTGTGAGTTGGGGCGATATGGGATTCGGGTCAATTGCATTTCTCCTTTCGGAGTTGCCACATCCATGCTTGTGAATGCATGGAGAAGTGACGATGATGATGAAGAAATGGGCATGAATTTTGGGACAGGACCTAATGAGAAAGAGGTTGAGAGAATGGAGGAGTTTGTGAATGGGTTGGCTAATTTGAAGGGTCCGGCTTTGAAGGCAAAAGATATAGCAGAGGCTGCTCTCTATCTTGCTAGTGAGGAGTCCCGATATGTGAGTGGTCATAACCTTGTTGTGGATGGTGGCATTACCTCTTCCCGAAATTGTGTTGGCTTGTAACCAATTCATTTATTAACACAATTAGCTAGCCCTAGTCCTAGTCCAAGTCCAATATTATTGTTTCATTCAATTCATTTGTGACCACAAACATTAATAAACTATCATTACATTTAATTCTCAATGTTATATAATGTTATTCAATTCATTTGTTACATAAAATTTATGTTTTGATTTCCAAGTCACGGGTTATCAAATTACAAATTTTTGTAATTTAGTTAAACTTGGGTTGATATTCAATTCCTTTGTGTGTAGTAGGCAGCTCTTCTTCCAAAGCTCCAAGGCCATTTTCTTTTCTTTTTTCCCTTCGGTTCTGGTACAAGGCTATACTTCATTATAATAATGGTGCAGTTATAGTATCGATTATTATATGGTTTGGTTTTGCATCTTTTGCAACACATCCTTCACAAATAACTAACAGCCGAAATAAATGTTACATTAATTAAAATTCAACACGGGTGAACCTGAGGTAATAGTAATGATAAAAGTTTATGTGTTAATTTATATTCTTTTTGTTCGGTACGAGTGTCGTTTAACTTTTTTACGCGTAAGTTTAAATTAATTTTTTATATGTTAAATATTTTATTTTAATTAAAAATTTTATTCATATTAATTTTTATTTAAAATATTTATTATTATTTTTTAAATTAAATAAAATATTTAACATATTAAAAAATTCACCTAAATTTACATATAAAAAAAGTACGACACCACTTGGAGGGATATACAGAGGCAATATGGTATATACATTAATTTAAAATAACTCAAGATATCTTGATGTAGTGCAATTCACACCAGTGGTTTATAAGTGAATATCAAAACTATACCAAACTATTATGGATTCAAAAAATTTTAAACAATAATTACCTGATCAATTCGAATCGATTGACCAGCTGTGGTGGTACTGTAATTCAATTTCTTATCCCTATAATTTTACTAAGTTATTCTAGTAGTTAAATTATAAATATGATATCATAATAGACATTTTTTATAACCCTCGATCAATGATATGTAATTGATAGTTAAATTTTGTATGTTTTGGAAGGGCTTATCCATCTTAATTTTCATATAATTGGACTTTAATCAATAAAATGTGGTAGAATCTAATTTTAAAAAAAACACCCAATTTATAGACAATTAAAAGGAAACAAATCAAAGAAATAGACAAATAAAATGAGACAAAAATTAACTTTAAAATGATACGAAATGAACTGTGGTTTATGAGAAGATTATAGCTGCGACAAATACATTCTCCGTTTAACGTGAATCAGAGAAATCGGAGCTTAAGTATATAGATCGTTAACCATAAACTTCATTTTATACACACACACACACACATAAATATATAAATAAATATTCGAAATTTAATGGCGATATTTATGAAAAACAAAAATCGAAATGACAGGGGCACAGAGGTGTTTCTGACACTAGACAATAGAGATAAAAGTTGGGATATTGAGATTCTACCCACTCATCGACCCATCATTTTTGTATTATTGTCTTCTTATTCACTTTTATTTTAACTATTATTGCTTTCCATTATGATCTTTGTTTGCACTATACATATTTTTCAGCAGCATTATTTATTCTTCTACAAGCGTCTTTTTTTATTTTTGTCGCAAATCATTATTTATTATATATATACAACATTTCATTGATTATTAATTATTATTTATTGATTATTGAAAATGAAGTTATTAACATTTCATTGGAATTTACAAATAACATGTAAAAGAGAATTTTTTTTTTCTCTCTAAAAAGACATGTAAATATAAGCCGAGGGAGTATTAAAAATAAATCTCACAGCCGATCAAAAATAAATAAACAAATCTCAGTTTGCCCTTATTGGAAAAGTTTAGTTAATTTAATTCGTCCCTATACAGTTCAGTGATTTTGCAAATGTTTATTTGTATCCTAATCAATAATCATAAATTCGTAATCGGTTTCAAATTTTTTTTTTCAAGATCTGCTAATATATTTTAACTTTATAGCCAGGCATATTTACTTAATTATTAGATAAAATATATAAATTCATTCATTAACAATGTAAATTTTATTTTCCTGTTTTTCTTTCTTCTGAATTTCGTTGTCAAATGATTGCAAGTGGTCGGTTATGATTTTTTAAATTTATTTTAATTACTTTTGGATATATACGGTTGAATTCCTTTTTTTGGTAAAGATATGGTTGAATTCCTTGATGCATGCATTTGAGCCCAGTGAGCATCTTTTTGACCATTTTAAGTGTTTTTCAGTGTCGTTATTATTATGATCTTAATGTCCAAGTACACGTATTAATTAAACGTTTTCCCCTTGTTTTCCAAGACGCCAAGAGATTCGAATGCATGTCGGAAAGTGAAAGGGAAATTTAGGAAGTGTTGGTAAAATAAGGGAAAATAAATATTTTATTGTATTTTTTCTAAAATTAGAAATATATTTCAGTTCATATAAAATAAATTTTTTTATAATTTAAAATAGAAGTAAAATTTTTTTACTTTTAGTAAATTTGAAATGAATATCATAACGTGTCCGAAGAATACTATTAAGTGAAACTTTTATATTTTGGATATTCGTACAAATTTAAAACATAAATAAAATTCTAACATTTATAAATAGTACGTAAAAAAATTCTATCTCTAACTTAAGAATGAATGGGATGATAATTAACAAAATGTGTTAAATAAGCGTTAGATAATATTATATTGAAGCTCAGATTTAGGTGTAAATCAATTATATTCAAAAGCTTATTTCTTTAAAAGTTACTAATTGTATATCATTTAATGTTGATATTAGCTTTATTTTATTAAAATACTCTACTAAATCTATCAATCACACAGATTTCTTAATTTTAGTCTATGCGTTGGTAATTTATGCAAACCAGCTATTTAAATTACATATTAATTACAAAAAAAGTTATTCTAAAATTTTAAATAAATCCCATGAATTCAAACTCTTATTAGTGAGTCAAATTAGCATATATTTAAATTAAACTACTTCCATACGGTAGATCGAGTGCCAACCCAACTAACATCAAGATTCAGACCGAGTTTTGGTGTTAGGAATATAATAGTCAAGTAGCTTATATGTAACACGGGCTTTACGGGTTTTTCTTTTTTTTTTTTTATTTATATGGATGAGATTTTATGATAGTTTAGATAATATAATTTTAAAAATATCCTTTTGTAAGTCGTTATCGTAATGAATTTTTTCTTAACTTATAACAAAACTTTTGGATAATTTTATTTTTTTGGCTTTAAATTTTTAAATTGCAAAATGGGCTGAATTATTTGCAACTTGTGAATTTTTTAATTTTTTTTTAGTATTTCTGTATGTAGTTATTACTATATGTGCGACTGCTAGAATAGTTTAAATGAGTTGGTTTTCTAATGACTCATTCTTTTATTTTTGGTTATATATATATATATATATATATATATATATATATATATATATGTTAGTTAGGTGTGTGGGCCTTTTGTTAAATTTTTCTTATGAATTTCTCAAATAGGGACCAAATTATAGTAATATTTATATGCATAAAATTTGTATGACATACTCTTGATACCTTACATAGACGGAATTAATCAATACAAATGGCAACATAGTGATCAAATATCTATAAGTTTATCAAAGTAAATTGAAATTTTAAAAGTCACGTATATTCATCATATATATATTCAACAAAATCAGATAAAGTTCATAATATTCAATCGACCCATCTCTTTTTTTTCCCTAAAAATTCAAGTTCGATTCATTGAGGGATGCATGAAACATGAATTTCCAATTCATAATTTTAATTATTGATTCAATGGGAACAACTTTATCACAAAGTCTTGTAAATTTGTATTACAACCGGCACACTGAGCTTAAATTGCAACTTTGCGCAAGTCTTGTAATTGTACACAACGCCATACTGCAACTCCGCAGCAAGGTTCTTTTTTTTAGGTCATTCACGTCAGTCCCTCCAAACAGATTTTATATTTTATATATCCAAATATTTTTTTATTAATTTATAAAATCTTTATTTCTAACAACTACATTAATATATCTATTTGAGATCTCTATCCTCTAAAATATTAATCTATCTTCTTAACTTTCACATCCGTATATAACAATTTCTAAATTAATAATAATAATAATAATGTTATTAAAATTAATAAAATAATATATCAAAGAACATTAAAAACTATAATTTTATAATAATATTATTAATTATATTAGTATCATTGTTTTATTATTTTTTATTAATGGTATAATAATACTTATATTATAATAAATAAATATAAGAATGATGATAAATTTATTATAATATTATTAATAAATAATAATACTTATCTATTAATAATAGTATAATAGTATATAATTAATAATATTATTGATGTTAATCATATAATGATATTAATATAATACTTATAATTTTTTTTATATATAATAATTTTATTATAATAAATAAATTATAATATAAAATATTAATAAGAATATAACAATTATTAAATAATATTGTATTAATATATTGATTATTATAGCAAAACAACATTATTTTATTATAGTTAATGTTTAGACATTCTCTATATTTTTACATAGGAATAGAGATTCAAATAACAAAATCGAGATTGTATCTAAAATAGAGATTTTATAGAAATTCTACTGCAAGTAGATTTTTACTCAGATCTCTATATCTTATATCTATTTTAGCTACTTTGACCAATTTACCAATTCTACTGCAAGTGCTCTAAAGCTCTCAGGCAAACTAGCAATTTTTATTAAATATATTGGCCTTTGTTTCAAAATCAGATATATATTTTAAGTTTTTTCAAGGTAAATGACAAGATATTAAATTTTAAACTAATATTGATGTAATTTATGTTAGTTAATATAATAATTATTATCTTATAGTTTATAACAAAAAGATTTTAATCACAACATAATTTATGTTAAAAACTTTCATTAGTTACTTTAATTTTGAAGTAATTCAATATATCATTGTTTGACTCTAAAACTCAAAACGTATACAATTTAGGAATGAACGGAGTACTTACTCCCTTTGTCCAAAATTAAAAATAAATTTCTACTTTAATTCAATAGTATTTTAAAAATACTTAAATTTTTTTGTTATAAGAATTCATAGAAATACGAAAGTATAAAAGTTTCTATTTAGAAGCAATTTTATGTACACCATGATATTTCATTTCAAATTTGACAAAAGAAAATTTTCACTTTAATTTTGAATGATAAAATTGACAAATCTATTAAGTGCAAAGTGAAAATGTATGTCTATATTTTTTCTATCTAAAAACTCACACACACTCATCAATTATTTTGCAAAGTTTTTTATTAGCGAAACTCTAATTTTTTTACTTTTCAAAAAAGATAATTAATAACTAGTGAGGTCAACGAACATATCAAAATATATGTCTATTTTTGAAATATAAAATATATGTGAGTCTTCAAACTCTTATCCCTTCCATCCTACATAAATCGTAACACTTTTACTTTTTGAATATCCACATAAATTATAATATTTTATATTTTAGCAAATCAACTCATTTAAATTTGAAACCCCCCTCTATCATACAAACTAATATCATCATTCACATATTAAAGCAGCTTAAACTCACCACTTACACAATTTCAAACTCAAGATTTTAAAATTCCACCCATTTGCATACCAAAATTATAAAAAAGTTTTAATAACTATATTTGTTGCAAACTTCCAAAAGCTGGTTATTGTTTTCGGGCCGGTCTATCCAAAGATAAAAAATTACCTAGCAGTTTAGTCAAAAATTTATTCTTTCTTAGAAGTTATATTTTAACGTAAAACATTATTATTACCCCATTACCTTAATTAACCATCCTCCTCATTCTACAACATTTACTCTTCAGAACAGCCTACACTATCTAATTCTATTTTCATCGCTCTACAACTTCCTCATCACACCGTCAATACTTTCTACTTTCAAATTCATGTTACTATTTGTATTCAATTTATTTTCATGTTACTATTTGTATTTATGTTATATTTAAACACATTTAATTGATCTCTAACAAATTCAAACAAATATATTTTAAAATAAAACAAATCTAAAAGAAAAAAATAGAAGAATAAAAAATTTAAAATAAGAATAGACTTAATAGTAATATTTCTATTTTATACAATAATTATTCTCTTGTTACTATTTGTATACGATATTACTATTTTAAAACTGATCTAAAACAAATTAAAATAGAATATTTGAAGGCATCAATATATCTCAAATAAATAATGAAAAAATATACATCAAAGAATCATAACATTGACGGTACAAGTAACATTATTATTGTTTATGTTAGTTATTTAATTAATACCTACACGATTCACGTTGCTATTCATTCTTAGTATTATTATTTAAAAATGTGGATTTCAATTGATCTAGACAAATTTAAATACATCATAAATAAGGAAAAAGAATTGATAAAGAATCAAAATGCTAATTTTGACAATAATGTTATTCTTCGTAATAATAAAGTCACCGAGGGTTTCATCTTTGAGGTTACCATTTAGCAATATCATATTCAATTGGTTTCAAAACAAGTCTAAACATATTGTCTTATAAAGTAAACATATCTTATATAGTTAGAATAAAAAAGAAATATAGAAAGATAAAAGTAGTAACATCAATTATAGAATTAATAGGTACGTTACTATTTGCATCTTAATGTCATTATTTGGAAAGGTTGATCTAGAGATGTAAAAGTGGAAAAGATAAAAGTGCATCTTAAATACTTGTTTAATAGCTACTGACAGGCTGGTCATAATTCTGACCCAAAATTACATTGTAGGTTTTTTGTTTTTTTACCTTATATCCCAGTTTTTTTAGATATATAATTTGTCTTTTTACTCACACATATTATAATCTATTTTCCTCACCTCAAGCATCTCTATCTCTTTCTTCGACACCCCACCCTCCAGAACCACTACTGACACTACATCACTGCCGTCAGATTTACCGTCATCAGACAGTCATTTTCTCCACCTCCAACATCCATCTTTCTTCCCTTCCCTATCTCCGACATATATTTCTTCCATCTCACTTTTATGATCTCCATCTTTACCACGCTATCGCCATTAAAATCACCATCGTCGGCATAATTGTCATCGATCTTTTTAATTTTCATTTTTAGCGCCAACTAAAACATATTTGAAATGATCGTTCGAAATCATCAGATTCGCCATCATCACTGATGACGCCATCACATTTGGCGTTGCCATCACCGTCGACGTCGCCATCATTTCCGTAGCCATCACCATTATTACTTAGATAGTCACAATTACCATGATAACTTCTCTTATCATATACTATGAAAATAATTTAAGATCTAAACAACTAAATTTAGATCTAAAAAAAAAAAATCCAATCAACAATGCCAAAATTATGAAATTAACCACATCTATCTAAATGATATACACGTTTGCAGTTCATATGTGAACATTTGAAGTTCATATCATTATAATTGATTATAATTGAAATTATAATTGGTGCTAATGGTGGCTATTGCAGTATTGGTGGGATGGTATTTACGATGGTGGTGCGTGGTTGATATAAAAGATGAAGATGATAGTGGAACACATGGACATCTGCTTCTCATTATTATCTCTCTTATTTTTTTCTCCTTTCTCCTTTTGGTTTAGTTTTTTCTTCTTACTTCTTTTGGTTTAGTTTATACTTGTTAGATAAATGTCATGGATGTTTGTAATATGGGGGGGGGGGG
>CM025784.1:113727-133046 GCA_014636745.2 Centella asiatica
GATGGGTTCCCCTGACGGGTTCCCTTGATGATTCTTAATCATTGAAGATTTGTTTGGAATATCTGATGTGCGGAATAATTCAATTATTTTTGAGTAACAACAGACATTCCTCTTCACTTATCAAGTCCTTTAGAAGTTTCATTTTACGACTTGTTGTGAAGTGTTGATCATCCCCTGATGAATAAGTTTATTATCAATGGATGCAGAACTTGTGCATATATTAAGGTTTATAAAATACCGTAAGTATTTACAGATATACAATTTATTCTGTAAACATCATCATCATTATTTAACTGTAACAAATGTTCTCTGCATTATGTGTAATTTTAATAGGTTTATTTGAAAATTTTAAAAGTTTTTTAGTAACTTTAGTAAGTCTGTTAGAAATTTTAATGAAATTATTAGAAATTATTAACAAAGTTATTAATAATATTAACATACTTATTATGGTAATTGCGATTTGTTGTGGAAATAATGATAGCAATGAATTTTTATGTATTTAAATTTGTGGCTAATTCTCTAAAATTATTAGTTAATATGTTATGTTACTAAAAATTTAGTTAACATTACTATATTTTTAATATAATAACCGGTGATGATGTGGTGGTTGTAGAACTGGGGCCCGATGACTTGCAGTGATTAGGATGATTAGTGATTTTCAAGTCACAATGGAGATTGATGACGAAGACAGTGCAATAATAATTTTTTTTATTTTTATCTTGATCATATTTGTTTTTTCTTTTTCTTCTTTGTCATTTATTGACAAATTTGTATTACAAATGTTGATTTCTTTATATTACACAGTGAAAATATTACATATATGAGACAAGGTTATTGTTATTCATAATTTTTGTTCATTTTTATAATTACTAATGCATTTGTTAATGTTACAAAGTGATATTTTTAATTTACTAAAATATATGTAAATTACTAGAACATCAGTTAATATTACTAATTTTTTTAGAGGTAACGACATCTACTGGTCGGCAGCGGCAGCAACGACGAGTGTTGGATGACATGGCAATATTTACTTAAATAAGAAATTATAATTAAAATATATAATAAAAGTAAATTTGAAACAAAAATGTCAAAAAATATTTGGATTAAATGATTTAAAATGTACATCACTTGGACTTCACTTTCACCCAAGCTTATGACCCACATGTCATTCTCCCTTGTTTAAATTGGGTGACAATATTTTACAAAATTTTAATGTGACAAAAGTGCAGGATATATCTTGACCATTTTTAATGGGCATGACTCCTTTCCTCCAATTTTCGTCAATGCACATAATAACTTTAATATAATTTATTTTATATAATTTAAATTGTACCAATGGATAAAACATGTAAAAATATGAGAATTTACCAAGTTTCATGCGTAAATATAAAACACATGATTTTAAAGAGTAAGAAATCATCAAATCTCAACCATTTAAATTACAGTAAATTTTAACAATGAAAATGGAAGTGCTTTATATTGTAAAATTGAATGAAAATTGGTAAATCTATATATTTTTTATGTTCTATCCATTTGTACGATTAAAATTACATAAAATAAATTATTAAAAATTATTAGGTGTATCGAGGAAAATAAGTACCGAGTTTTTTAAGATTATTCCATGCAACACTTTTAATAGTTTCTATTGCATGCATCTTTGAATAATTATTTCATGTCCTGAAAAGATTATAATATTTAGTTTCTATCTCGAACAAAATGGTAAATTAAATATTAATTCTAGCCATAAATAATATACGACTCCGCATATACTATCTAGTGATATTAACCATGTAAATTATTCGCATCTTTTACGCATATCTGTCTGCTTATACATAAGTTGAGTCACTTCTCTATGAATTAACTTCTTAGCACTTATCATCATGCATGCCATATGTGATATATGATCATTACTTCAGCCTCCCACACAAACCGGAAAAGTTGAGAGTTGATTATATATATATATAATCAAGAAATATGAGTTATAATACATTTTTCATATCTTACCTCCAATTTTATATTTACAAATTCATAATTTATTTGAAAAATTCAACTGTATGCAGTGAAAGAGCATAAAGAACCAGAAGAGTACATAAATTTTCTCATATTTTCATGGTTCAACAACTGAAATATACTATTTTTTTACATAATTATAAAAACTCTGTAAATAAATCAAAAAATTCAAAAAAAAATATCGTTTATGTATACTCTTTTAATTTATACGATTATATTTTTCTCAAATATCTTGGAGACTGACATATGACATGATTAAATAAGACAAAGAATAAATAAAATTTCTATATCATTTAAAACCAACAATATATACTTGACTAAGAAAATTTTAATCAGGGGTAAAAAAAGGAAGACATACTTTGACATATATGCATGAAACTTTCATTATAATACCGCCCGACCATGCTGCAATCCATATATGGTTTAAAATTCTCTACAAACTATTGTTAATAAACTCTTCTTAACTTATTTGAACTTTTGAATTGTTAAGAAAGACTCCTCCTATATATGAGGGACGGATCGATGCAAAAGTGATTGTTTATATATATATATATATTGATGTGGGCATGAACAAGAAGGAATCAGATGGTGACGGTGAACTAAGACCTAAGAGTTCAATTACTAGATTCAAGTCTAAGAAGTTTAAAGCAAACTTGTCAATTGTAGCAGGTTTGACATGCATTTGATTGACAAGTTTGCTTCAAACTTCTTAGACTTAGATCTAGTAATTGGACTCTTAGGTCTGAATTCACCGTCACCATCTGATTTCTTTCAGTTCATGCCCACATCATATATGCTCATATATATTGTCATTGTCATCATTATTTAATTATGCGTTTAGTCTTGTTACACCAAATTAAGAGAACATATATTAATAGATTAGACTTGTGTCAATTTATAATTCTCGCCATTATAGTTTGTGTCATCTTAATTCCATCTCCATAGTTGTTCGATGTAGCATCTCATCTACCATAATTGACATTATATATTATAAAAGCGAGTTTTCTATATATTATAAATGTGAGTTTTAGTAAAATATTATAATCTCGTCGTTTGTTTCAACTTAAACTTTAAAAATTTTAGATTCTTATAATATAAATTACGTTATGAGAATCTGTAATTTTTAAAATTTAAACTGAAACAAATATGTCAATATGTTTCTCTAGATCTCGAAAAATAAAATCACCACTTCCCTAAATAACTATACTAAACCTACTTGAAGTATTATTATTAGCTTATATATGTCATTAATTAACATTCTTTAATTTGTTCGATGAATTAAAGCCATGATATGCTATGCTATGCTTTTCGAAAGAAGTATTATAACTAGCTACAAAAATGTCAATTTATGAGCAGTGCCACTAAGTATTAACGCAATATATAAAGGTAGATGCGAAAGAATAAACCGAAGAAAGAATTGAATAACTAATGATATATATTTCAAGCCATCTAGCTAGTTCAAAAAAGACAGATCAAAACAACCGTTTTACTAGTAATAATCATGCTCCTATTTAAGAAATCAACTTCTACAAATGCTGCTAAAAATTCATGTCGTCCAAATCGTAGAATTTTCCGATTAGAATTTGTATCTTTCGACCTATCCTAACCACAAACTTGTCTTTTATTGTCCCCATAAATTAATAAATCTAGAGGTTATGATTAATTTAAGTGGTTAGAGTACACTCTCTGTGACTTTGAGATAAGAGGATCAAATCTCATGAGTCAGTGAGAATTAAGTTAATTTTAGGAATAATTTCGCTGATAAAAAAATATATTGTATTCATTACGATGCACCTTTAATTAAGTTAAAATGAATATTAACTTTTTATTTATATACATTACATTGATAACGACTCATTGAAAATATCTTTAATACCGCATTTACTCCATGTATTCTTCCTATAAATATATAGGGTTAATGAGCAATGACATGCATGAACATATAATTATTTTGTATTTTCTCCATTTTCCCAACTTGGACACCTCCCTAGCCAGCTAGTTTCCTAACCTTAACATTTCCACATATAATATATATAATTATGGATGTTGCTAAGTGTTCGGAGATCAAACTAGCTATAGAAGAAGAAAACAAGACCGCCGTAGTTGCTCTTTACAAGGCGTTGGCTGGTGGCGACACCGGAAAAGTGGTGGAACTGGTCGGAAACGACCTCGAATGGTGGTTCCACGGCCCACAAGGTTGTGACCACATGATGAGGGTTCTGACGGGGAAATCATCCTACAATGACTTCAAATTTGAGCCGAGGAGCATCACCGAAATATTTGAGGATCATGTGATAGTAGAAGGTTGGGAAGGAGCAAAAGTGTATTGGGTGCATGTTTGGACCGTCAAGAATGGTTTGATTACTCATTTTAGAGAGTACTTCAACACATGGCTTACGGTCACCGAACTCCGCCCTTTGAATTGGTTGGTCCGCCGTCACCACCACCGTCGCTCCACCCTCTGGGAAAGCCAGCCTCGGGATCTCTTCAAGAGATCCTTGCCCGGCCTAATGCTTGCTATGTGATTATTATCACTCATGTTGCATGATCGAAATTAACAAATTAAGGGCTTCTATTTTGATGTTTAACACTATATATATCTATCTTCTATATATCATTGTGCTATGAGTTTGATGAGTAATGCACTTTCTTTTCTTCTTCCTCAATATTTGGCCTCCTACTTTGTAAAAATAAATTGCTCTTTTTTTAACCAAAAGAAATCAAAGTTTTCTTTTATTTTTCATTGTTTTATTATCATTCCTCTAGCTGAATCATTTTTGCTGTCTCTACAGGTCGGCGCACAGTTCTAAAAACATTTACAGTCCACTTAGCTGAAATTTCTAAATTCACCGTCAAATTTAAGTTACTAGCTACAATAATTAAAATTACTATCCGTACAATCTGTAAAATTACTATATACTAAAAAAATTCTTAACAAATTTAAAATAATCTAATAACATATAATTATCATTAACATGAATAGTAACATTAATTTTGATATTAATCACCTAAAAATTTGATATTTTTAGTAAATAGTAGTTTTAATTTTTATATATAGTAATTTTATAGTTAGTAATTTTAATTTTATAGAATGTAATTCAAATTGAACGGTATAGAAACTTTGCTAAATTGTACAGTAAATAAATTTCAAAACAAGATGAACCATTTTTTTTCATTTTTAAATTTTATTTAGAAGTAACTTATTCGAGATGACATAACTGCTTGTATTATATTTGTTGGAAAGTACGTTGAATTAATGCCATACTGTATAAGGTATGTAAAAGTTGATTTCTTGCCTTAGTCTTGGAGGGAATATCAAGGTGAAGTTGAATATATTTTTGTTTTTTAAGGGTGTTGGGTTGGGGAAATGTGGGGTTTGAAGTGAAAGACGGCTAAGGTAAATAGATTGATACGGACCTCAGTTGAGTCAGTCCATAAAAATACCACAACTGTCTTGCTTCATATTAACATATTTTACATTAAAAAATGCCAATAACAGAATCATAAACTCGTGCTTGCACAAAAAGAAAAGGAGCAGGCGCAGCATATATATTATACACACTCATATCATATTTGCATAGAGATGAACTACGTTCAGGTAGAAAACAAAAGAAAGAAATTGGATATATACACGGAGTCTATCTATGGTTAACGTTAGCTATTAAAATTTTTGTTATTAATATATTTATAACCGTTGATCAGATGATCCAACAATGAATTTGAAATAACAACAAAAAAAAGGCATTTCTCTCACTGTTACTAGCAGAAAGGTTTTTAACTAAAAAAAAAAAAATTTTCCGTCAGTAACACTAACGAAAGGTTTTAACCAACTCTTTAGTTTCTTTTTATTTTTCCACTACTAACACCGGCGGAAAGAGAAAAATACTAAAGAGTTAAACTTAGAAGTTTTCCGCCAATGTTACTAGCGGAAAGGTCTTTTTTTGTTATTCCATCTGAACTCCTTAGATCATCTTATTAATGGTTTGAAATATGTTAATTACAAAAGTCTCACGTTAGCCATGGATCGGCCCCCATATATATATATATGGGAGCCAATCCATACCGAAACAATCGTAACTAACACATTTATAACTGTTGATCAGATGATCTAAATATGGAACAATAACAAAAAAAAGTATTTTCGCTAGTGTTACTGGAGAAAAGGCCGGCAGAAAGAGAAAAAAAACTAAAGAATTCAAGTTAAAAGTCTTCTGCTAGTGTTATTGGCGAAAATGCCTTTTTTTTTTAGATAAAAGTCTTCCGTCAGTGTTACTGACAGAAAGATTTTTTTTTTTTTTTTGTTGTTGTTGTTTCATCTGAATTCTTATATCATTTTATCAACGGTTTGAAATGTGTTAACTACGAAAGACTCGGTAGCTAACGTTAATTATGGATCGAATCTTATCAACGGTTTGGAGACTTTCGTAGCTAACACATTTATAACCGTCAATCGAATAATCCAACGGTGAAGATTGGGCGAAAAGTGTGTAAAAAAAAATTATTGTCCTTTCCTCCAGTAACACTGGTGGAAGGAGGGAAATAATTTTTTTTTCCAAAAGGCTCCACCCGTCCCTAATCCGGCAAAAGTGTCAAGACACGATCTGCTGATTGTTCCAGTGAAAGGGGGCATGGTGAAGTCATTAAACCCTTGGAAGGTGGATTAGTTGACTCGACACTGATTCAATGGTGAACTAGTCGATGATTCAGAGTATTGCCCTGGAAAAATTAAAGGTTATAATATTAATTATGAGGAGACCAAAAAATTATCGCCTGGACATGGTTAGGCAACACAATTATGGACGCTTACCAAGAATTGTTGGCAGAAAGAGACGCCGTCATAATATGAGCGAGAAAGAAGTTAAAAAGAAATTTCTACTATTTGCCAACTTTCTTCACTGTCGTGGGTCAAACCATAATAAATGTCGGAGGCCAAACTGATATTGCAAATGCAGTTGATTTTGTACAGCACTTTATAGAACAAAATGGTTTACATGTCTCGGAATGTGATGTCATTTTCATGTCATTCCATTCCCGCATACATGAACATTTTATCTTAGTGATGTTCAACATTAAGGTATGGGCAATAAAAATCATTGATTCTATGCATCCTGAGATGACTCCGACACAGTTGGATGCGCGATACCGAACGGATGTTGTAGTTGCGGTAAGTACAAAAGATTTTATGTTGATTTATATATGGTTTTAATTTGTTATTGTCACTTACTAATTTTTATTTTTGAAATGAGTAGAAGAGTCTTGTACCTGTCTTGCGACCAATTGTCCCCCAAGAGATGCAAAACTCGGGAAGAAAGTTGAAGTGGCGAAACAACATAATGGTTCAGATTATTGGGTTTACGTTTGTAAATATATGGACACAATCTCACGTGAACTAAATCCCAATACAACTAAATAGAAAGTTCAAGATGCATTCATTCTTCGCTTGCGTCTTGCTTGGGAACTACACAAAAGAATGGCGAGAGGTCCCCCTAGAGGGTACAAGATGGTAGGATCAGTGATGTTGGATTCCGACGAAGAACAGTGATTGTAGGATCAGTGGAGTGAAGTTGTATTTGTTTTAGTTGGATAATAATGTTTCAAATAATATATTTTGTTAGGTCCCAAAGGGGTAAAAATACTAGAAGGGGGGGTTGAATAATGTTTTTCAAAAATTAAGTATTGCTAAGAAAACTTTATTGATTAAAACACTTCTTTCTTATAAAAGAGTTTCTTATGTTTTGAAAAAGTTTAGCAGCGAAATTTGTTTAAGCAAAGAACCCCTTAGTTTTTGTAGCAAAGGTTAATGGCTAGAAGTAGTAAAGATAGTAAGTCTTTGCTGAGAGAGTTCAGCAGAGACCAAAGCAAAGTACAAGTAAAGCAAGTAAGCAATATGAAATATAAGCAGGAGTAGAGATAGAATTTTTATAGTGGTTCGGACTAAGCCTACTCCACTCTTCTTCTCTTTTACTTGAGAAGGCTATCACTAGAACTTTGTTCACAGAGAACAATCAACAGGAGGACACATAGTCCAATTTACAATAGGTCACTTAGACCAACTCAGCAGAAGGACACTTAGTCCAATTTAGTCACACAGACTCTAAGCAGATTTGAGAAAATCTTGCTTGCTATCTTCAAGTAGATTGCTCCTTTGTTGAGTAGATTGATAGCACTTGTTCAAGCTTTATGATGTCTTGCTGAAGTCTTTAAGATGTCATAGAGTTTGATTGTTCAGTTGGTTGGAGGTTAGTCATAAATGAGATTTATGACTCCTATTTATACTTCTCCAGAAAATCTATTCGTTGGGAATTTGAAATAGATCCGTTGGAGTGTACTGTCCTTGAAATGAGTTGTACTTTTTCAGCATTCCTTGCTTAGTTCAAAAAGTTAGCCGTTATTCTGTCTTCTAGTGCCTTTCAGAAGAGCTTCCTAGAAGTTAACTAAGCAGGGGTAAAGATAACTTTTCTGACAATCTTGACTTTGATAAGCAAAAGATCTTACTTACTTAAGTCCTTGCTTATTTCCATTCTAAGCAGGACTATACTTGAAAAATTCTTCATGTCTTCAGAATCCTTCATAGCAGGCTTATCAAATCAGCAGACTTCAATGGTGATCAAACTCCTTGCTTAACTATAAGTTATATCCACCTAACATGTTGGATATTTTTCTAAGTCCTTTTACAATACTTAAGCAAGGACTATATTACATCATCAATTCTTATATATTAAATAATAAATAAACGTTTAAGCAAATATTATATAAGCAGGGGTGCAACAACAATCTCCTCCTAATTGATGATGTCAAAACGAGTTATTTTGATCACCACAGCAAGAACCAAAAAGAATTTCATTTTATATCAGATTGTTCAAGATTACCAAATAAAATAAAATTACAAAATAAAATTACAACTATTCTATATCATCAACAGTTTCTTCCGAACTCTGTTGATCTTCTCCCTTACCATACTTAAGCAGGTCTTCCTCCGCCTTTCCTCTGCTTCCTCCTTTTCTCTTTTCCTTGCTTCTTTCTCCTCCGTCCTCTTCTACATCTTTTCTTTCTTTCTGTTGTACTCCAGCTGAATTTCCTGTACCCTGAGTCGCTTCATTTCCAACTCGTACTGCTTGATTTTCGATTCAGAATCCTTGATACTTGCTATCAGCTTGAGACTTTCAGCAGGCCCTGACTTCATTGATATGACATCAGCATCTTCAAGAGCCTTCTGAAGTCTCATGTACGGGGAAGGGTTCATGATTTGCACAGCAGACTCAGGGATGTGCTTGGGAAGTCTCTTTCTTTTTGGTACAGCAACTGGAGCAACAACAGGAGTAGTTTCAGCAGGAAGATCAGTAGAGGTTGGAATAAGAGTTTGATCTTGCTGGGCTTCATGACCTCTCTCCCCCTTTTTGATATCATCAGCCATGATAGGGAGGAAGTCAATCAGCTTATTCAAGGTTTGTTGAAGTTTTTCAAGTTTATTCTGCATCTTGGTCAGCCTGGAGTGAAAAGCAGAATCAGCAGAGGAGGCTTTGGCAGCAGCAGTGTCTTCAACAGGAAGTCTTGCTAAAACTTGTTCCAGTTGGGCTTCAAGTTTAGCAAGCTTCTGCGAGATGGGAGAAACCTTGCTGACAGCAGGTTGAGGTTCAGATTCAGCAGGTTCCTCTTCCTCAAGTGCCTCTCTTTCAGCAGCAGTGTCCTTGAGCTCCCCGTCAATAGCAAGCCATTCTTCAGCAGAAGTTTCTGGAGTAGGCTCCCCCTCGGTCAATACCCTTGCTGGAGAAAGGTGGCTGGGGCCTTTTTGGATGTTCTCAGCAAGGTAAGCCTTGGGATCCAAGCCAGTTACTAAGGCATCTTCGATCAGTAGTGCCTTGATGAGTTCCTCTGATTGCTTTTCTTTCACTCGGTCAGCAGGAATATCATCAAGGTCACTGTCGTTGCTGCTGCTAGATACTTGGGTTTGCTTTCCCTTGCCTTTGCCCTTGACAGTAGCATGTTTTCTTCTGAGAGGAAGGGTCGGGTCAGCAGGTGAATGGATAGCAAGCCGGGAAGGACAAGTCTTCGTGCAGCAGCAGGTTTAGGTATTTGCTCTGTTGTCTCTGCTGATGGCTTCTTTGGGGACACTGCTGATCTATCAATTTCAGCAGTGTCGTAAGCAAGAGGAGGATTGGCTTTATTTGCAGCGTGGATTACAATCTCCACTTCAGCAGGTCCTGTGACGGAGTCTGGAGTGTCAACAGACTCGGTTTCTGTGAGCTCCAGAACTTCAGTAGGAGTGGTAGGCTCTGCTGCTGAAGTTTCAGCAGGGATTAGTTCGTTAGCAGCAGCCACCACTTCTGTGATCTCATCAATCTCTCTGAAGAGTTCGGTGGAAGAACTCTTCTGATCATCAGCAGGTGTTGGAGACTGGTCAGCAGGGATGTAGTTGTCTATTTGATCAAAAATGTCATCCCCTGCTGACTCAGTTGAGAGAGGAACGGCGGTAGGGATGTCTTCTTCTTCAAAGGGAGGCTCCACATCAGATCCTCCAGCAGCGATTGCTTCAGCAGCAGAATCTTCATCGTAGAGCTCCATGTAGAACTCGTATATTTCCCTCTCTTCTTCATTCAAGGTGGAGAGGTCAAATTCAGCAGGCGTTGCCTTAGATTTCTTTTTGGGCCTCTGAATTGGACTTGCTGCTCGCCTCTTCTTGCTGGGTTGCACAGCAAGAATGCGTTCGTCACTTCTAGCATTCGGGGTTAAAGATGTTTGGATAGGGGACTCTACTGATCCCCTTGCTCTCCTTTCAGCAACAGCTTTGGCAAGGGCAGCAGGGTTGCGTATGTAGTTCTTCAGCAAAGAAGGGGTAATAACCTTGCTGCTACTCAGCTTCTTGGACTCGGTCCCTGCTGGGAAGTTTGCTCCAAGTATTCCCTTGATCAGCAGGGACATAGTACGTCCATGACGAATCTTCGTCTTCCTCTTGCTGGAGAAGGATTTAGCAAGGACTTCAAAAAATAGCTGCGCCCAATTGATTTGCTCCCCAGATTTCAGCAGAGAGACGATAGAAATAACCCTTGCTGATGCCTCGTCCTGTGAGGTAAACTTAAATAGCAAGGTTTTGTGAAGAATATCCATCAGAAGGTCCCATTTCCTTGGGAAGTCCTTCCTCTTCTTGTTGTTGTGGGTCTTGACATACCCCAGATCAGCAAGGACAGCAGGAGTGATTGTGGGTGGAGTCAGCAGGCCCTGACTTGGCATCTGTAGAACTCTGGCGATGCTTGTTGGAGTGATGAGGACCAGCTGACCATTTACACGTTCGATTATGCTGTGGTCACAGACTTGCATTGCTGAGCAGAACTCTCTGATCACTTCCCCATATATGGGAGTGTCAACAGAGATTACATAACGTACCCCACTGTTCCTCAATAGGGTTATAACCTCGGTGATTTCAGTATCTTCTATGTCAGCAAAAGACTCTAGGTCAATAATGGACTCTGATTCGATCTTGTCAAGCCAGTTTGCCATGTCTGCTGAAGATAATCGGAAAATTTGGTCGGAGGAGATTTGTGGTGGTTTTCAGAAGGGTTTAGATAGTGATTATAGAGAGCGATCAGAGCAATTTGTTTCGGTAAAAATTTGAGAAGGGTTAAAAAGAGTTTATATAGGAGGTAAAAGAAGTTGAAGGGTTTAGAGAGTGGTAACTGCTTTGAGAAGGTGAAGAGTTAGTGGGAGAAAAATATGGGTAGTGGTGAGAATTAATTACCGAAGTGATAGCAGCCGTAAAAGATCATGGGGCAGAGTGGCATTTAATGTGGAGAGAGAAAATTTACGGCTAGGTATGATCTATTTTTCCGGCGGTAATGATAATGAGCAGACTTGCTATAGCACGCCTTTGCTGATGTGAAAGGATAGAGAGATGAGTCAGCAGGATCATCCTTTGCTTATGGGATCAGCAAGGTCTAAGATAGTTTCTGAAACAGCAGTTTCGTCGAGGGGTCTCCCCTTTTCTTGATATTTTCAGCAATGTTGTTGTGGATTTATCAGCAGCATGTTGAACTTGATCAGCAAGGGTTCTTTCAGCAGCGTCTTTGACATTTTCAGCAGCGTCTGACATTTCAACAGCGTTTTACATAGATTTTGAAATTGTCCCTTTCGTCTGGACGTCTCCCCTTTTTCTGAAATTTTCAGCAGGGTCTTTGTTTTTCAGAAGGGACTTTATCAGCAGCATCTTTAACATTTCAGCAATGTGCAATGTGTCTTTCAGCAGGGATAAGAAGGTCTACTGAGACATCAACAGTGTTTTTCCTTCTCCTGAAATTAACTTGCTAAGAACAAAAGTCCTTGCTTAAGCAAACAAGATGTTAGTAGCAAAAAGCTTATTCACATTTTAACATGCCTAATTCACTTATTAGTTTATTAAAACGATTTTCATCCAAGGGTTTTGTAAAAACATCTGCTAATTGATTTTCAGTAGGAATATAGTTTATCTCTATTGTACCATGCTGAACATGATCTCTAATGAAGTGATGCCTTATATCTATATATTTAGTTCTAGAGTGTAAAACAGGATTATAAGCAAGGCTACAGCACTAGTATTATCACAGAATATAGGGATAGACTTGAAATCAAACCCATAATCAGCAAGTTGATTTTTCATCCACAGAACTTGTGTAACACAACTTCCTGCTGATATATACTAAGCTTCAGCAGTGGATGTTGATGCAGAGTTTTGCTTCTTGCTGAACCATGAGACAAGTCTTCCACCTAGAAATTGGCATATACCACTAGTGCTCTTTCGATCAATTTTACACCCAGCAAAGTCAGCATCCGAGTATCCAGCAAGGTTGAAGTTAGAATCTTTTGGATACCATATTCCTAAGTTGGGAGTTCCCTTGAGATATCTGAAAATTCTCTTAACAAAAGCTAAATGTGATTCCTTGGGGTTAGCTTGAAAACGTGCACAAATACATGTAGCAAACATAATATCTAGTCTACTAGCAGTTAAGTATAGCAAGGATCTGATCATACCTCGATAGCTTGTTATGTCTACGGATTTACCTTGCTCATCTTTATCTAACTTTGTTGCTGATGACATGGGAGTTTTCATAGGACTTGCTGATTCTAACCCAAACTTTTTAAGCAGGTCTTTGGTGTACTTCGATTGATTGATGAAAATTCTATCACCTCTTTGCTTAATTTGAAGTCCAAGGAAGAAGTTCAGCTCTCCCATCATGCTCATCTCAAATTTACTCTGCATAAGCTTAGCAAATCTTGCACAAAGTTTTTCATCAGTAGAACCAAAGATTATATCGTCTACATAGATTTGTACTAACAATGTTTTATCTTTATGCTTTCTAATGAAAAGAGTAGTGTCAACTTTACCTCTACTGAAACCTTCATCAATTAAAAAGGAAGATAAAGTGTCATACCATGTACGTGGAGCTTGCTTAAGACCATATAAGGCTTTATCAAGCCTATATACATGGTGAGGATTAGCATGATCAGCAAAACATGGGGGTTGCTCCACATAGACTTCCTCCTGAAGTTCTCCATTCAGAAATGCACTCTTGACGTCCATTTGAAACACTTTGAAGTCTTGATAAACAGCATAAGCAAGAAATATCCTTATGGCTTCAAGCCTTGCTACTGGAGCAAAGGTTTCATCATAGTCGATTCCTTCCTCCTGAGAATAGCCCTTAGCCACAAGTCTTGCTTTGTTCCTTGTGATGATTCCATCTTCATCCATCTTATTTTAGAATACCCACTTGGTGCCAATTACTGCATGATTCCTTGGCCTAGGAACAAGATTCCAAACTTTGTTCCTACTGAATTGGTTTAGCTCTTCTTGCATAGCAAGGACCCAATCAGCATCAGCAAGAGCATCCTCAATTTTCTTAGGTTCCATTTGGGATAGGAAGCTTAGAAAACTACTTTCATTTTGAGCAGATCTTCTAATCTTTACTGAGCTTGAAGGATTTCCAATTATCAAATCTTCTGAATGAGACTTGGTCCATTTCATCTTTTTCGGTAGATCTGATCGAATATCTTGCTGTCTTAGTTCCTCCAAGTTGGGTTCATCATCTTTTACTTCAGCAGGGGTGCTATCTAATAGAGCAGTGCTTTCTGAAGGTGCTTCAGCAGGGTCTTCCTTAGTCTCTGCGGCTTGATGATTCTCCTTTGGTTCATGCTCAGCTATAAGAGGGAGTGAACCACTTGGTTCCTCATGGTTAGTTTCATCAAATACTACATGAACTGACTCTTCTACTGTTAGAATCCTCTTATTAAAAATACGAAAAGTTTTGCTGTGAGTAGAATACCCTAAGAAAATACCTTCATCAGATTTTGCTTGAAATTTAGTCAAGTACTCTTTACCGTTATTGTGAACATAGCAGGGACATCCAAATATTCTGAAGTAGCTTATGTTTGGTTTTCTTCCCTTCCATAGCTCATATGGAGTTTTGCTCAGTGTTGGATGAATGAGTGATCGATTTTGAGTATAGCAAGCAGTGTTCACTGCTTCTGCCCAGAAGTACTCAGGAAGTCTAGCATTAGCAAGCAATGTCCTTCCAGCTTCTTCTAAGGTTCTATTCTTTCTTTCAACCATTCCATTTTGCTGTGGGGTCCTTGGTGCAGAGAAGGTATGAGAAATTCCTTGCTCATCACAGAACTCAGTAAAGCCTCCAAAGTCGAATTCTCTTCCATGATCACTTCTTACTGACTTGATTCTGAGTTCTTTCTCATTTTGCACTTGTCTGCTGAATTTCTCAAACTCTGCTAATGCATCATTCTTGTGAGCAAGAAATAATGCCCATGTAAATCTAGTGAAATCATCCACAATAGTGAATGCATATTTCATTCCACCAAGACTACTTGATATAGGGCCAAACAAATCAAGATGTAATAGTTGGAGGGGCATATAGTTTGATTTTTCAGGTTTGCTTAAGAAGGATTGTTTTGTTTGCTTACCAAATTGACAAGCTCTACATGGTTTTTCTTTTTCAAAGGAAAATTTAGGCAAACATTTTACAAGATCTTTAGTAGCGAGTTTTGAAATCGTTTTAAAGTTTAAGTGTGAAAGTCTCTTATGCCATAACCAATTAGCATCTGCTGAAGCTTTAGCAAAAAAGCAAGTTGTTTCAGCAGGACTTAGCTTAGCCAAATCTACTACATAAACATTCTCATTTCTTGAACCAGAAAGCTTCAGAGAATTTGTTTGAAGATCTCCTACCTGACATTGATTGTCTAAGAAGGTGACCTTATGCCCTTTGTCACACAACTGGCTTATGCTAAGCAAGTTGTGCTTGAGACCCTCCTCGTAGGCAACCTTGTTGAAGCAGACTAACCCATTTCCTGCTGAACCATATCCCTTAGTTCTTCCAGCACTATTATCTCCAAAGATCACTTGAGGACCATCCTTTTCTTTAAAATTGGTGAGCAAGGCTTTATCTCCAGTCATATGTCTTGAACATCCACTGTCCAAGTACCAAATTTGTTCCTTGCTCACAACTTGCAAAACATAAGCAATCACTTTGGTACCCAGCAAGACTTGGGTCCATTAAGGTTAGTACCCTTGGGGACCCATACTTGTCTCATTTTTGGTTTTTGAGACCAACCAGTATAGTAAGGGTCAGCAAGGCAAAGAGAAGCAATGTGACCAATCCTATGGCAGCAATAGCATCTCAAATGCATCATGTTGTGATGTGTGTGCAGCTTACTTCTTCTCTTGGGTTGAGGTGGTTTCCAGTGTTTGCTCCTAACTTTACCTTTGCTAAATTCTAAATTCCTCGCATGGTTGTAACGATTAGGAGGAACGTAGTTCTTGCTAAACTTTTCACCACTGGTCCGTTTAGCACTACGTCTCTACTCATAGTTACGGTCAACAGGGAATTTATTCTTTAGCAAGGTAACATTTCTGTTACCTTTGGTTGCAGTAGGAAGCACACACTCTACTGAATGCACAGAGATTGTTCTGCTGATAGACTCAGCATCACTTTCTCCACTCTCTTCAACAAGGACTTCGCAAGTCCCGGATCCAATTTCACTTCTGTCTAGCATGCTTCTTTGGCTTTTCAACAAGGCATATGCATTTGAAGAAGATTTGTTCCAAGTGGAGATTGTAGTAGTTAATTCCTCAACTTGGGAGGTTAACTTAGACTCTCTCTCTTGAGAGTCTCTGAGATGCTGTCTAAGCAGGGTCCTCTCATCATCAGCAGCAAGTAACTCCAAATTCTCAACTTGCACCTTTTCAAGTGTAAGCAAGATTTCAGAGTTCTTGCTCCTTAGTTGATCAGACTCTGCTGAAGCAATTCTCAGCAATCTTCTATATCTATGCCACTGAGATGCAACATCCTTAAGCAAGGAACGCAACTCAGCTTCAGAAATATCAGGAGAGTCAAAATCAAATACCTCAGCAAGGTCGACCTCTTTGCTTGTCTTAGATTCTCTAGCCATTAAGCAGAGGTTGGCTACTTCTGGTCCTGAGTCCTTTGAGTCACTGTCACTGTCACTCCATGACTTTTCAGCAAGAAGACCCTTGTCTTTCTTGAAGTTTGAATTGTTCTTTTGCTGATATTTCTTCTTGTAGTACTCTTTTCCCTTGCTTTTGTTGCCAGCAGGGAATTTCCTTTCTTCTCTTGCTGAACTTCGACAGTCAGCAACGTAGTGGCCCGGCTTCTTGCAATTGTAACATAGATCCTTTGATGGATCTCTCTTGCTGCTGCTTGTGTTTCTTCTGAAGTTTCCTTTATCCATTTTCATGAACCTTCTGAACTTTCTGGCTAGCATAGCCATATCTTCATCACTATCAGCAGACTCTGAGTCGGAATCTGCTTGTTGCTTTGGCTCAGCAGCCTTCAATGCAACTCCTCTATCCTTTCTCCTTGGCTCTGAGGTGGCATCCCTTTGAGCCAACTCCATTTCATATGTAAGCAGGTTTCCGTATAGTTGTTGTAGATCAGTAGTATGCAAATTTCTTAGCTCCTTCACAGTAGTGGTTTTAGGATCCCACTAGCTTGGTAGCGATCTCATGAACTTGAGATTTATGTCCTTTGTGTCATAGGTCTTCCCTAGAGCACGCAAATTGTTTAGCAGGACAGTAAATCTTTTGTACATAGCAGTGAGATTCTCCCCTTGCTGCATGTTGAACATTTCATATTGTTGAATAAGCAGGGATTGCTTATTCTCTCTGACTTCTATCGTTCCCTCATTGAGTACCAGCAAGGCATCTCATACCTCTTTAGCAGAGGTGCAGTTGGACACACTTTCAAACATTTCTTCTTCAAGAGCCATGAAGAGAATGTTCATTGCTTTCTTGTTGTATCCTACTAACTTCTTTTCTTCATCCGTCCATTCCTTTCTCTGCTTAGGAATAAGCTCATTGGGATCAGTAGGGTTTATCTTCTCTGGTATGTAAGGCCCAACTTTTATTGCTTCATATAGCTCTTCATCAATTGCATCCATGTATACCTGTATTCTCAATTTCCAATTAGCAAATCTATCTCTAGTACACATAGGGGGCTTGCCACCAAAATCAATTCTTAAAGCCATTAGAAAATTTAAGTTAGGATCCTCTCAAGCTTTAGGGCTTAGCAAAGAGTGTCAAGCTCTGATACCACTTGTTAGGTCCCAAAGGGGTAAAAATACTAGAAGGGGGGGTTGAATAGTATTTTTCAAAAATTAAGTATTGCTAAGAAAACTTTACTGATTAAAATACTTCTTGCTTATAAAAGAGTTTCTTATGTTTTGAAAAAGTTTAGCAGCGGAATTTGTTTAAGCAAAGCACCCCTTAGTTTTTGTAGCAAAGGTTAATGGCTAGAAGTAGTAAAGATAGTAAGTCTTTGCTGAGAGAGTTCAGCAGAGACCAAAGCAAAGTACAAGTAAAGCAAGTAAGCAATATGAAAGATAAGTAGGAGTAGAGATAGAATTTTTATAGTGGTTCGGACTAAGCCTACTCCACTCTTCTTCTCTTTTACTTGAGAAGGCTATCACTAGAACTTTGTTCACACAGAACAATCAACAGGAGGACACTTAGTCCAATTTACAATAGGTCACTTAGACCAACTCAGCAGGAGGACACTTAGTCCAATTTAGTCACACAGACTCTAAGCAGATTTGAGAAAATCTTGCTTGCTATCTTCAAGTAGATTGCTCCTTTGTTGAGTAGATTGATAGCACTTGTTCAAGCTTTATGATGTCTTGCTGAAGTCTTTAAGATGTCATAGAGTTTGATTATTCAGTTGGTTGGAGGTTAGTCATAAATGAGATTTATGACTCCTATTTATACTTCTCCAGAAAATCTATCCGTTGGAAATTTGAAATAGATCCGTTGGAGTGTACTGTCCTTGAAGTGAGTTGTACTTTTTCAGCATTCCTTGCTTAGTTCAAAAAGTTAGCCGTTATTCTGTCTTCTAGTGCCTTTCAGAAAAGCTTCCTAGAAGTTAACTAAGCAGGGGTAAAGATAACTTTTCTGACAATCTTGACTTTGATAAGCAAAGGATCTTACTTACTTAAGTCCTTGCTTATTTTCATTCTAAGCAGGATTATACTTGGAAAATTCTTCATGTCTTCAGAATCCTTCATAGCAGGCTTATCAAATCAACAGACTTCAATGGTGATCAAACTCCTTGCTTAACTATAAGTTATATCCACCTAACATGTTGGATATTTTTTTAAGTTCTTTTACAATACTTAAGCAAGGACTATATTACATCATCAATTCTTATATATTAAATAATAAATAAACGTTTAAGCAAATATTATATAAGCAGGGATGCAAATTGTGATGTAATACAATTTGAGATTTCAGTGTAATATATATGTTTTTTGATGATAATGTGTTATATATTTGTATTTTTTGATGGTGTGTTATATAATTTGAGATTTCAGTGTAATATAATCTATTTGTTGATGGCCCTTTCCAGTACTAACACTGGCGGAATGCTTAAAAAAAAGTCATTTCAAGCATAAATATCAAGCATAAGACTAGCGAAAGGCTTAAAGAAAAAAAAAATACCCTTTCACGCCAGTAAGACTGGCGGAAGGAAGAAAAAAAAATCGCCAGCCTTCCGCCAATCACACTGGCGGAAAGAGTATTTTTTTTTTTTTTATCTTCCGCCAGTTTCACTGGCGAAAAGGGTATTTTTTTTTCTCCCCTTTCGCCAGTCTTACTGGTGGAAAGGATTTTTTTTTTTTTTTTTTGGCTTTGATCACCACCGTTGGATTATCCGATCAACGGTTATAAATGTGTTAACTACGAAAATCTGTAAAGTTAACATTAGCCATAAATCGACCCTCATATATATATATATATATATATATATATATATATATATATATATATA
>CM025784.1:133056-241640 GCA_014636745.2 Centella asiatica
ATATATATATATATATATATATATATATATATATATATATATATATAAGCAGCAAAAGAATATCTTTTCGTGCTTCCCCCACCTCTCCCACTCACCCTCCCACCCCTGCAGCCGCCACTACCACCACCACACACAGACAAGAAGAAATAACATAACAAATAAATAACTGATCATCGATGATCGCAATGAAATCAATAACATTTCTTTCTTTCTTTTTAATTTTTAGTTAACAGTTATGTCATATATAATTATACATGTCAAATGGGTTGGCTTTCCCATTTATTATAGCGGGTCATAAATGAATAACGAGTTTCATGGATTTTTGGTTAATTGGGTAATGATTCGGGTCATTACCCAATCATGGTGACATCAATGACATGTGAAGACAGTAGTTGTTGGATGTTGCCTGATCTTACAAGAAAATAATAACGCTCGGGGACGGGCGTTACTTTGATATTTAACTAACTTAATTATTTTTGTGTGCCTTAAAATAATTTTTTTGGGTGTGATTTATCATGCTTTTTTTAAATTGGAGTACGTAGTATAATTAAAAACCATGTCACAATAAATTCTGGAATATATGTACAATGACTACTTAATTAAAATACATAGCTAGTAAAGTAGTAGTAAAAAATTTGAAACAAAATTTAATATGTAACTGATAATTAAGGAATTAGTTTTGTTAATGTTGTAATGGCTTTGACTTGGTTTTGGGTATATTGTTAAAGTATCAGCCTATTAGGACATGATAATATGTAGTGTATTAAATTTTAGTTATTGGTATATATTGTTACGTATTATATTAAATCTGTTCTTATTTTTATATATAAGAAATGATATGACATGGACAGTAATAAATTGTTAATCCAATTGTTCAATTACAGAGTAATTAATATTAAAATTGTTTGGAAATAATATAAATTTCTTCTAGCGTGTTAAACATTATTTAATTTTAGTTTTAGTCAAATAGGTCATATATGGGTTCATGGGTTTGACTCATATCCATTAAACTCAACTCATTTATTATTCAATTAAAGATGACTCATTTATAACTTATTACCCATTAACAATTACCAATTATTCATGAATCATATACATTTAGCAGGTATATGTATAACCTACATATATCTTTTATCTTTTAATGTATATAAATTAATTGACAAGTATTAGTTCTTACATATAAGTCGTCGCACGGATGTACATCTACATATATAGTGCCACCTACATCGACGCTTCTAGCTAGATTGTTTGATCCCATTAGATTAGATTTTGTTTTTTTATATTATTATCATTATTGCTTTTTTCTACCGTATGAAATTTAAGTTGAGAGAGGTTTTTTCGTAATATGTTGCAGATTTACTATTAACCAAGAATAATTAACAAAAATCAAACTTTCAATCTAATAAAATCGATTGTTTATTATTAATTAGATACTTATAAATAAACTCAAAAAAGCAAGAAAATTGATTTTGAACGACTATCAATCCTCCGGTATTCACCCCCTTCCCCATCCCACTCCACCCCACCCCACCCAACCTCACTTCCAAAATATATTAATACTAATATAGAAAAGGTCAAAAATATAAAAATCTCTATTAACGTCATGGGTTAATTCAAGTATTTAAAAACACATGAATGAGAATTAAATTAATTCATGGCCATTTGCACCAACACCATGGGCCCTTAATTTTCTTACGGGCATGATCTTCCGGAAATGTTTATCCTTAGTACAGTATATTTATTTGATGATGTTAAATTTACTAATGTATCCTCCTCAGATCTCTATCTATCTATTGAAAGTTGGACCATCAATAGTTGTCTGCGTATAAAGGAAAGTCCACTTTGACTAAATGTGCTGATTCATATTCCACCCATTAATTTTTCAAACATTGCCCCACGCGCACACACACAAACATGTTTAGATAATAATTAATATTATTAGTGATAATTTATTTATATAGTTTTATGAGTTATCAATATATATTTATATAAAAGCATTTACATATGTAATTATTTGAGTGAATAAATAATATTCTCCTTTCGTGTAATTTGATACGTATTTTTCTCTTAATTTCATTCCTCTCGTGTATTTTGATACATGTTTTTTTCTGGATCTCATATTTTATGTGTTTCTATATGATATCTAAGTCAATTAGTCTAACAACATCTTGATCGGTATTTTCGCTTTCAATCAACCTAGAAGAACTTTTTTTTCTAGTCAACTTGATTATGCAACCAAAATTTTTTTTTTTTTTCAATAACTATAGTTTATATTTATTTTTTTTTATTTGTTGAGCCTAACTCCTTCTGGGGTTTCTGACCTCTTTACCCAAGTTTTTTTGAAGGCAAAAAATAAGTCGTATGAAATAATCAAGATGATCATTTATTTTTTAATAAATGTTCATCTTGAGGGGGAGTATTATAAATATTAGTTGTTATGATAATAATAAATAGGTTTAGATAATAACTAATATTATTAGTGATATTTATCTAATACGATATATCGTACTTTTAAGCAGTGAGTGAATAATATTCTCCTCCCGTATAATTTAATACACATTTCTCTTTTAATCTCATATTTTATGTGTTTCCATAAAACGCAATATAGTGTCTAGCGATTGTGCACACCTGGTGGATGCAAATGCATAAAATAGTCACGACGTCGGTTAATTTATGCCAAGTTATAGTAGTACCAGTACAATATGTTTCAAGCATTTATTTCCAGGTGGGGAGACAAAAATTATATTCGTTCAAGCAATAAGTGTCGCTAAAAATATTAATGGTCGTGAAGTTAGTTATAAGTATAGCCAAAAGTATCAACTCTGTTTTTCTTAAAATTGTTGGAAGACAAGAAAAGCATATTTGACGTTTACAGTGGAAAGTAAGAATAATGATGCTTTTTCGTAGATACTTTCAACAATACCTGAACAGGGAGAAACATATAAAGAACATCCACTAATTCCACTATTACGCCACTACTATAAAGGTTTTAATCCATTAATTTTACCTTCTCTTCTAAAAAAGTTTCGACTGCTAAAAACATAACCTTGTACCCACTCAGTGCCATATGGGATGTTACTTAACTTCCCTCCTTCACATATCAACTCATGTTCCACTATTGTTTGTCCAAAATAAAGTGTCAAAACATAAAATACAAGCAGGGGGAGAAACTAAATCAGAACTTACTATTTAGCAAACAAAATGATATTTCCAAAAAAAAAAGAAACAACATTTGGATTTTTTACGAATATTACTTATTTAAAGTATAACAATGTCAACACTTTAAAAATATTTAAAAAAAAATCTAACAGGGAAATAAAGAAGGGGCAAACATAACTTAAACAGCAACTTAGGTCAAATTTAAAAATTTGTCAACTCTATACTGCAAGAAGAAAACAAGGGTTAAAAGCAGTAGAAGCGGTCAATTAATCTGCACCAGAAGATGAAAATAATTTAATAATTTTGTTTTTGTTTTAAGTTTTAGTTCATGAAAAATGACAGTCATCTAGATTGTTAGTAATGAAACATTTATATGCTTAACAAGTATTGCGGGTACTCTGCTTAGGAATTGAAGGGTCAATAAAGTAGAGAAATGCCATTATGAAAAGCCTAAATGATAATATTGCATATATATAGCGACTGGATGTACCCCCTATGGTATTTGTTAATTGTTACAAGCTGTCTAGGTTGCAATTTTAGTATGTTCCAACACACAACCAAGCTTTTCACTTCTCACTCCTACCTAAAACATTAAAAGTCATGTTTTTGTTATAAATGAGGATTAAATGCCAGCAGAATTGCAAATTGTGTCTCAAATCTCTCTCTGTCTCTCTCTCCCTCTCTCTCTCTCTCTCTCATGTTGTTGGAAGAAAGCAGGAGATTGGGATGAGAAGGTGTGTGAGCGATGAGCAAGAAGGAGAAGCAGGGCACGTGCATTACTACTGATGTTTGGTTTTGCCCAATGAGTGACTTAGTTCTTCATGTGGCCCTCTTCAATTCCCCATCATGACCACTCAACCGCACTACAACTGGACGTACGTTTGCAATGAAGTCTACATATATATAGCACAAAATTATTCTCAGGTAGGGGTGTAAACGAGTCAAATCGATGCGAATAAGATGATACTCAGGATCTATTTGAAACTATTTTGTATTGCTCGAATTCTGCTCAAGTTCGGAAAAAAAATTGTTTCGAACTCAAACTCAAGTCGAATCGATTACAATTCTACTCAAATTTGGTTCATTCCAGGCTCACAAATTCATTCAAACTGTTTGATGCATTATTCGAGTATAAAAAACTCGAACGGTTCGATAACAGTTTGATACATTTTTCGAGTATGAAAAAAATTAAACTGTCTCAATCATCATTCAAACATAAAATAATTAAAAAAACATAATTTATCCTTCGAGGAGTTATGCATCGACAGATAATATAGGTATCCGAGAATAATTTATCCTTTGACGGTTTAGGTTTCGAAGGATAATTGATAAACAAAATATAAACTAAACCATTGAAATAATTCAACCTTCAGACAACTAAAAGTCTAAAACCAATACAAAATAAACAAAACATAAAGTACTTAATCATTAAAATAATTCAAAACCATTAATAATAGTAAAAATGACAGAAAGTCGGCTTTAGTTAGTAGCTTCAACATTCAAGCCTCCAAATCTTCAGTTCAGGACTCCAGAACTTACTACAATGCAATCTCAATTTCTCCATCTTCATCAGCCTAAATGAATCATTAATATTTAGCTATAGTATTTAGATATTTTAATGAAACAACAGTAATAATAAAACTAAAATTTCTAAATTAACATACCACATTTTCTTTGTTTAACTTAAAGTCACACTTAATCCAATCAGCAGCACATATTAGGGCTTGCACTGTCTCAGGTTTGAGGGAACTCCTATAAGGGTCCAATACCCTTCCACCAGTACTAAATGTGCTCTCAGATGCTATAATTGAAACTGGAACAGAAAGAATGTCCTTTGCCATCTCTGCAAGGACTCTAAACTTCAAAGTATTTGACTTCCACCAAAGTAAAACATCAAATTTCTCATTTCCAGTAGTAATGTACCTACCCTCCTCAAGATAAGCATCAAGGACAGATTTTGTTGGGGGTAATAGTGTCTATACCTTGGGCCCAAATATCAAATTCAGCTTTGCTCTTAGTGATACGTCAAATTACGTACCTAGGGTTAGGGTTACAAAACACCCTAATTGTTGACTCCGTTTGACCGTGAATTTAATGTCTTTCTATCCTGCAAAGAAAATCTTCCAAGAACCGTGGGGTTTCAGCCCTTTGGAAGACCCTCGGGTATGTGTGTTAGTAAGGGCTCAAAAAAGAAGAAGCGAAAGTTGTATGGAAAGAATTAGTTACCTCATATGTTGTTGTCTGGCCTCTATTTATAAACACTCAAGTTATCAGAGTCTTTCATGGATTAGTCTTCCAAATCCTTATTAGGATTATTTCCAAATCCTATCAGGATTGCCTTTTCAAATCCTGTCGGGATTCTGTTTTCAAAGGGATTTCAATCCTTTCCTTATTTTTGCCCTATCTTAGGTTCATTGAATATAGACGCATTAGCCGTTGTGGGCCTTTCGGGCCTTATTATTATATTACATTTATTACTTTTAGGGCTTGTTATTTTGGCCCATATCACTTAGTTTTTCCTTTCTCAGCATCAATAACAGTATTGCTATTAGTAGAAGAGTTACCCCTGCAACATTATAATCACTAGAAAAGGAACAATGATTTGTCGCATAATAATCATATAACTCTCGAATTTCTTTCTTGACAAACTCAATGTTCTTGTTTGCCTCAACAGTGGTTGAATAAATTTTTGAAAAACAATAGATTATCAATTGCATCTTATACCTTGGGTCAAGGATAGCTGCAATTGACGTTAAAATGTTACATTCACCCTAGTACTTATCAAACTTTTCCTTCATTTTGAAGGCCATACTTTGTAGCAAATGACACTCATCATTAGAGATTTTCAACAAAAACTCTTTGATCTTCCATATTTCAGGAAGAAAAATGTTTGCAGTTGGGTACTCATATCCTGAAAACACATTAGTTGCCTCATAAAACAACTCAAGAAACTCCATAACTCTTTCAGCTTTCTCTCAATACTCATAGCATGACAAGCTTTGATACTGTGGATACTAATCTTGACATCTAAGGAAAACCTCCTTAAATATCAGAGCAGACCAAAGCATTTTATATGTTGAATTCCATCGAGTGGAAACATCCAACACAAGCCTTTTGTTCACATTCAATTGCAACTGCTTTGCAATTTCAGCAAATTTATGAACTCTAGAATGGCTCTCTTTAAAGTATTTCACACTATTACGAACTTTAACAATAAAACTTTGAATAATCTCCAAACCATCTTATTAAGTATAAATGATGATGATGATTTTAGTTTTGATTGTGCATCTGTACATACTCAGGGTGTTCTATAAACCTAAGTATTTGCACACGTTTTGCATCCACTGATGATCAACTTAGTCATCAGGGGATGAAGTATAACTCACTAGACAAGTCACTAGCTAAAACTACTAAAGGACTTGATAGTGAAGAGGGATGTCTGTTGTTACTCAAAAACAAGTAAGTATTCCGCACATCAGACATTCCAAGCAAAATCAACAAAGGTTCAGTGATTAAAACCATCAGGGGAATCCGTCAGGGCATGACAAAGGCAGGCCAACCCGTAATGCGTCAGGGTATGGTAGTGGCAAGCCAAACTCATTAGGGGAACGCGTCAAGGCATGACAGTGACATGTCAACCTGTCAGGGGAATACATCAGGGTATGATAGTGTCAAGCTAGCTCGTCAGGGAAACATGTCAAGGGGAATGCTCAGCACTGCATCAGTGGAAGCCATCAGTGGATGCTTTGAGACTTAACGTCAGGGGATTAAGTAGCACTTGAATAACTTAAGTGAAAGTTGAAACACTGATCGAGTCTTAGTCATCAGGGGGATTCGAAAGCACTGATCAAGTCCACATCAGGGCTTGCTATCAGTGAATAGTTATGACTGCATACACTCGTTATCAGGTCTTACACGCAAATCAATAAAGCTTGTTACAGAAGAAAGAGATAAAAACTGAAAAAATATTTCTTGAAGTTTGGTGGTCCAGTGACAACTCTCAATCATTAAATGTACGCAGATCAGGGGAAGAAAAAGAAGCAACAAAAGCAACAACAGTCTGACACATCATTCCTAAAAGACATCGATGTGATATACGTGCGGCTTAGTTGAAAAGAGCAACACGTCTAAGCATATAGGTTCAACCACTGACCTTCTATATATGCAAAAGAGTTCTCATCACACAAAGTAATCAATCCAACGGATCAACCAAAAACTTAGAAGCACACAAACACTAGAGAAGCTTTGAAACATTTTTGAGAGAAAATATTCAAAGAAGTATTGTAGCTAGTGAGTGTGAAAGAGAAGCTGTAACTTGTTACAAAATTTGTAGCTAATTAATCACAATTGTGATTAACCAGATTTCCAAAAAAACCTCAAATTTTAATACAACTATTTTAACTTGAATGCTTGTGTTCATTTTAAAATCAATATAGTTTTTCTGATACTATAACTATTTCCATTTGTGCTTAAAAAATTTCTTAAAAACCAAAAAAATTTGGGGTTTTCCCCTCCCCCCCCCCCCCCCCCCCACCCTCTCATCCCCCACCCTTCTACAAACACTTGAGTCTATTTTGTTCTAACACATTTTGAACCATAATGTTAATAATATGGGCATAATATCTCACATGAAATAATTTTTCACCAAAATACAAATTACCTTTCGACAAAAAGTTATCCTTTAAATTTCTAATAGCAGAATCATTGGTTGATGCATTATCTAAAGCGATAGTGCTTATCTTATTCTCAATGCCCCATTCAGTAAGACATTTCAAAAATTCCATCGCTAATCATAATACCAGAATGAGGAGGAGGTAAATGACAAAACTTCAGCACTCGTTTTTGGAAGTTCCAATCAGAATCCATGAAATGAGCAATCACACATATGTATCCAATCATTTGATTTAAGGTCCAAAGATCAGATGTTAAGCTAATTTTGTCAATTCCAAAGAACAAAACTTTCATTTTTTTTCTTTTCTAAAGCAAACACTTTCATGCAATCATTCTTAACAATAACACGAAAGTATTGTTCATACTTAGGATTCAATAATTTTGAGTAAAGAATGAAAAAGTCATGTTCAACCATCCGAAAAGGATATTCATGCACTATGATCATTTTTGCAGCTAGTTCTCTTACCTTTTCCTTATCATACTTGTAATGAGTCAGATTTCTAATTTTTCCATCACTTTCATTCATAGGATAAGCTAACACAGTTTGCTTAGCACCAACCATTTTTGATAATCTAACCATGCAAGTTGACATGTGCCTATTTAAATGACTAGTAGAACCAATAGCCTGATATGCAAGCCTAGCATGACAATGATTGCATTCATTTTTTTTTTGTACCATCTTTTAAAGTAATAGCAGAGAATTCAACCCACACCTTTGATTTCTTTTTCTTTTTTTACCTTCTACCTCCTCATTCTCAGTCTCAGTTGCAAAACCTTTGCCTCCTCCATTTTTTTCTCCTTGCTTATTGTCAAGAATCTCAGTCACATTTGATTGTTGTCGCTGAGCATGAATGGCTTGCAATGCAGCTTCTGCTCCATTTAGTTCATTATTTGAAAATTCAAAACACACTTGTGATTGTGAAGGATCCACAATCATAGATTGATTGCCTAAGTCATTTGAAAAAATTGAAAAAAAAAATCAAATATTGAAATCAGTACTTTAGTTCTAAACTAGTAACCAAATTTGAAAACATCGCAAACTTAAGTACATACATAATTACTTATTAATAAAAAATAATCTAAAAAGTAGAAAAATTCCCATTTACCATTGTTACTAGGAGCATCCTGTACACTTGTTTCTGATAATTGATTTGGATTAGACATTTTTGTAAAGATAAATGAGAAAGAAGGAATCAGAATATGAGACAATGGGAGATTGAAGAATAATTTGAGAATTAGGGAATTAGGTTTCTGGTGAAAACAAATTGGGGATTTTCATGTATATGTATAGACATTCAATAGATGTATACATACCACAAATGCAGAAGCAAAAGAATCCATTTGGTGTGATTGAAACTCTTCAATTTCTCCAATATTGATTGTGTATTTTCACATGCATGATACAATTGCTGGAATTTGGAGAAGAGAGAAGATACCAAAGAGGCAAAGAGTCAATCATAAATTCATAAGGATATCAGGAATCAAGATATGTGTTATTTATGTATATGAATCGAACTCGGGTATGTTCGATATTTATACAATTGAATGCTTCGAACATGGACGAACTACTTATCGCACAATCGAATCGAGCAATTCGTCCCTTGAGTTCGCATCGTGAGAGTAATCGAGTACTGGACGAGTCGAGTAATATAATTCGATACTTACACAAATTTAAATTTTATCGAGCTTTTTTCGAGTCGATGCCGATCCAAGCCTGAGCCGTTCGATTCGGTTTACACCCCTATTCTCAGGTCAGTACGTAACACTATACAAATTTCACGATTTGAGACAGGACCAGACAAATTCTGATCATAAATATTATTAAGTAAGAAAATACTCCTATATATGTTACTTACAAGATAGGGAAAGTCCATAATTTATCTATTTTCACCACTTTAATTATGCTCAGTTTATTATTATTATTAAATTATTTATTATTTTTATTTTATTTTGCAAGAAAATAAATAAATAAAAGAGTTATGTGAAATAGGATTTATCAAGATTCATTTTGAAGAATTGAAAACTTTTTTAAGAATTAACGTAGCAAGTTGAAAAAATCCCCACTACTTCAAGTGTTAAAGTAATAGAGATGGGATGATATCAAAAGAGTTTAAGAGATGAAGTTGGAAGAAATTAAATACATTTCAAGTGATAAAATTTAGAGTTTTCATATTTTAGGAATGTATCTAGACCTATAAATACTTGTACAATTAGAAGCCAAGAGGAGTTTTTTTAGTTTTTAGTTTTTACTTTTTCTAGCTAAAATTTACATTTTTCCATTCGTTTTTCTACCTTTTTTTTCAGTCGTCTATACATTATTTTTCTTATTGTTGCTATTTAATTATCATTTGTTTCATCTTTATAGACATTTAATTACAAAGTCATCATGATTACACATTCTATTGCAGCCTTATATTTCAATATACGTCACAATGATTTTCTACTTTGTTATTACTGTCTATTCTAATTATAATTTATTTATGTCTAAGTTAGTTTAAATTATTCGACTTAAAATATTCATATCATATTTATTGTTTTATTTATATTTAGATTAATTACTCAATTATTACATTTTTATTTTGCCTGTGTTCGATATTAAGGATATTAGAATTTTTCTAATCTTTATGTATCCACTTGTATGAACAACAATGTTACAAGAATATGTGCACTTGCATAAATTATACGGGATATTAGTTGCTATGTCTGTCATGTATTCATACTACTACTTAAACCATAAAGCCGTATGTACAAGGATCACAATATATTTGAAGATGCATGAAATGCAGGGTGGGTAGGCACATACATTGTGAGAAACCGAAAATCCAAATAAAATGCACGAATATTAAATTCATTATTTATGAAATTTTTGTCTATTTTCAATGACCGATAAATTTTACGATTTTAGTTTACGCTCAAATCACGCTAATCGATGCGCGCACGTCCACTAATGACAAATTGAAACGAACATGATATTTTTATATTTACGAGACGTTAATCATGACAAGAATTTCATAAACACATTTTTATCTCACCTATATGGTTAAAATTTTCGGTTTATGCATTAAATCAATGTATAACCATTTAAAATTGTAATTAGTGAATAAACAATTTAATTTAAACACTAATTACTTCAAATTTCAGCATTTTCTCAAAGTGGTAAAACAAGGAGGTGTTTTCAATCCAAGGAAAAATCTTTCCAATCCAAGTAAATTTTTCAAAAATTAATCTAATGGCCAAGAATGATTTACAAGTAATATATATACATCTTATTGTCTAACCCTAGCCTCCATCAGTCAAATCTTTTCAGCATTTTCACTAAACAAAAATTTAATTTCGGATTTGAGCATTTATTGAAGTTTTGGACATTTATTCCTTTAAAGCTTTTAAGAGGTATACACACTGCTCCTTTATTTTTACAGTTATTGTCATTTCTGTTCATGCCATTGTGTAGAATAAATTTTTTAGTATCATTTTCATATATAACACATGTTTATAGCATTTGTGGTTTGTGAGTTATTAATTTTCAAAATTTGAACACAAAATTAATTATAAATTCAAGAAATTATTAAAAACCCGTATGAACCCTAAACTTCCCGACTAATTTTTCGGCCAATTTCTTGCATGTTTGTTAAAATTGATTATACAATATTATTCCTGCTGTTTAGTTCTTCATTTTGCCTCAAATAATTTCAGAAATGGTCGAGCGTAGCTTGTTTCCTTGTTCGTCCGAAATTTCAAAATACCCGAATGTTTGTTCTTAATTTTTCTTTCGATTGAGTTGTTAAAACTTGAAATTGATTGTATGAATGAGTTTCTGGGTGTCAAATCTTTCAAACCCATGCTTGAATCGTCAAAAATGATGACAGATTGAAGCTTTGAAGCTCGGCCGCGAGCTTCGCCGCTGTTAATGGCGAGCTCACCAGCCGCGAGCTTCAATCTTCTACTGAGTTGGTTTTCTGGCGAAGGCATGCGGTCTGGGGGGTACTTCCCTATGGTAACCTTCATGCCGAGGTTGTTACCTCCTTCCAGGTGTGTGTGTGTGTGTGTGTGTTTGGAGGCTGCCAAGAGCCGCGGCGACGCCACCGGCATCTCCTCTTCCATACTGCAACCCTAATCCGTGAGGAAGATGACGGGTCGGGTCGCACCGACCTGGTTCCGACCCGCCCAAGACCCGACCGATCCGACCCGGTCTATGACCCGGTCCGACCCACTGTTGACCTGATCCGACCCGGATCCGGCCCAATCCAATTTATTTTATCCTTGACCCAATCCAAATTTAAAAATAAAATAAAATAAATCAAAAATACTCATACATTTTAATTATTTTCTAATAAATGACTTTTGAATAATTACTTTGACATGTAAATAAACCTTTATATGATTAAAATTTTATGATTTAAAAATAAGAATAAATTATGATGTTAGAGTCTCTTAATTACCACAATTAAGTGACGAGTCATTAATTCATAAATAATTATTATTTAATTAAAATAAATAAATAATAATTAAGGAATAAACTTTAAAATTTTATTAAATGATTAAATAAATCATTCAAGCTAAGATTTATTGAAGAATAATTGCTGATTAATTAAATTAAGAATTCAAGACCAGTTATTATTTAATTAAAATAATTAAATAATAATTAATGAATAAATTTTACATGATTATGAAATGATCAATAAATCATTTAATTTAAAAGTGATTAAGAAATAAATTACTTCAATGATCGATAATTATTATTTAATTAAAGCAATTAAATAATAATTTAAGAATAAATATTTAATCATTGATAAAAGATCTATAAATCTTTTATGATTAATATTCTAATTAAGAAATGATTATTGTTTAATTAAAACAATTAAACAATAATTAAGGAACAAATTTTAATGAATATTAAATGATTAATAAAATTGATTAATTAATGTTAATTAATTAATCTAACGCCTCTAATAATTAAATTTAAATTATCGAGAGCCTAGGATCGACGTTTTATCAAGTCCACAAATCTCTCAGACTCCGATTCGATTCCAATCGAATCTCAATTCAACGAATGACGACTCGATTAATTGATCACGGACTTGAGACTTTCACAGACACTTCGCATGTGCATCCGCATGTGTATTTAAGTTGAGATTCCTCACGTTATTTCCTGTAAATGTTTTACATAATCATTTATACGCAAATGTTAAATTATCACTAAGGACTTGAGGCAAGTACATTCTCACTCTGCTTTCTTTCAATTAATACGTATAATCATTCTTTCGATATACGTAATGTATTCAAGATTTTTGCATGTCAATATTCATGATTTAATTTCTTCAAAGTTAAGTAACGTACTATCCCTTGATCCGAGGTACGTGAAAAATGTTGTATTTGAATCAAATAATCTTTGGGGCAGTGGCTAGCTATTTAAATTCCGCTAACACGCCAAAGAAAATCCTATACGGATATAGAAAACTTATTTCTACACCCTATACTTGTAAGGTATATCCGTGTGGGTAACTAAATGCTAGTGGGATGCATCTGCCTGGCACCCCGGGCCTAAGTTTTATAGGGAACGGGAACCGAGGCATCGGTAACCGAACCCTCGTAGACAAAAGGTTTCTACATTGACTACGTATGTCATTATGATGAAGTCAGACGGTGGTCAGGCTGGCCAGCTGATAAACTGTTTGATACGAGTTCCTAAGAGCACGTGCGCCAAACGAACATGGTTATAAGGCGCATGTGAAGGTATTCTTTATTCTTTTAAATAAAGGGCCAAACCCCTCGTTATCACTCGGGGACCTTAGAATCCATCTTTTTCAAGATATTAAGAGGTGTTGACCTTGTTTCTGTCAAATCTCATAAACACTTACGCTCACTAAATTATCTCTCTTTCAAAGCTTACCCAGTACAAGTTTATATATTTGCGAGCGTAAAATGCTCATGGTACTATTATCTAATATTTTACAGGTTATGGCGAGAATGCCGAGCCGTCTACTAAGGGCAAAGAAAGGATGGCATGATGAGCGTTCTTGATCGCTCTCTTATGGATGGTTTTCAGAGGGAGGGTGAAGCGTGAGGATATTATAAAAATGTTCAGAATGTAAGGCCTGTTTGGGCCCCCTCATCGACTTCCGCTGTTAGGCATTTATTCATTTTGGATATTGTAATAGAGATTTATAATTAATTCTCTTAATTAAATGATATGTATGCTTGGATATTATTATTGTTCTTTTGTTAATTATTGACGGAGCCCGAAGTTCAGTATGGAATTTTTGGAACCATCACATACATTCTTACGATATGTATAGGTGTTATTCTTACTCCATCTGTCTTTACATCCTTTGTGGCTAGCACCCCACCATGATCGAAGAGGCAATAATATATATATATATGTTAACAGGGTGGCAATTTTCGACACCAAATGATAACTCGACACGAACAACACACGATTTAGGAGGATTTAGGTTGACTTATATGAGTTTGGATCATAAACAGGTCGATCTGTTTAAGACACGACTAAAATAACCAGTTGGCAAGTCAACCTGTCAAAACTCATTTATGACCCATTTAACCCGATTATCAAAACAAGAATATTTAAATATTTTATTAAAATAATCATGTTATATTTTTATTATTTCTTTTAAATTAACTAATTAAGTATACATTATAAATTTTGAATTAGATTAAATATCATCAATTAGTTATTGATTAGTATATATGAATTTGTGAATCATATTCACTAAGTATATATTGACTTAGTAAGTCATATATACTTAAAATTCTTATTTATCATTTTAAAAAATCTAAATTCACCTTATAACATTAGTTATTGGTTAATATATATGAAGTAATACTTTTTTCTATATATACATTAAGTTAATATATATATCAAACATATAAGATGAGTTTATATTGTAATTAAGACTAGCTTATATAATTTTTAATGAATAAAAACATACTAATATAATAATAAATAATAATTATATATATAATTTATAAATAATATAAATTATTAAATTATTTGTATTGATATTATTTTATATAGATTAACTTACAAAACAATATTTATAACAAACAAAAAGTAATTTTATTTTTAAGAAACTTAAGAAAATATGTTATTTTGCCAAAAGTCTCAAAACTATGTATAATTTGAGTTACATATTTGTAAAAGTTTAATTTTAGAGTAATATTAAGTGAGTTATTCAAACAGTAATGTTTAAACAGGTTAGTCGTGTAGTAATGTGTAAATTGGTTATATGGGTTATTCAGGTTATATGGGTTATTCGGGTTATTTGGGTTATTCGGATTATCTGGGTTAACCGTGTTATTTATGTCGTGTCGTGTTACCCATTTAAAAATCGTGTCATGTTCGGTTTTCAAATTTGACTCATTTATTAATCGTGTCGTGTTCGTGTTATACTTAATCGTGTTATTATATGGGTCGATCCGACACAAACATGACCCACCAACTCATTTTGTCACCCATAATATATATATATATATATATATATATATATATATATATATGCATATATGCTCAAAATTTAATTTGATAAAATCAAAAAAAAATGCCTATAAATAAAAATTTTTTTTTTTAAAGGAAAAGCGAATTTCAGCATGCGTACTTACAAAATCCAATCAGGAAGCCAGAGCTAGATCGAAGCCAATGGGAAATGATGGATATGATGAAGTTGTGAAATTAAGACATACAGACTTGTAGCTTAATTTGTCCGGTAAATTAAGAAAAGAAGTTGCATAGACGACACTAGTACGTATAACTTCAGAATCAAACTACAGTCAACTGACACCAGCACATAAATAAGTAGATACAAGATAAGAGTACTACTTACAAGCTAGTAAAGGCAATTCTTGTATATATTGTTATAACTACTGGGCAGCCACCATGGCGCAGTATAAACATTTCATCAAACACCTCATCTACATTTTTTTACGGGAGTTTGATTTTCTGATTTCAGATTTATGATTTTACTTGGTAATCAATGATACGCAATAATCAAAGCAAGACTTCAAAATCTTCCCAGCTTCAAAATCTTGATTAACATGATACTTGTAATATTCAATATGTTTTGAGTCACACTTCACGTTTCTTGTTCTTAAGCTAAATTATTTGATCTTTGAGGGAAAAAAAAATATGCTCCCTCCCAATATTTTTATACTCGTACAGTTTATCGAACAGAAAAATTATTGGGCAGACGTATTACTGATCGAATCAGTGGTTAAACTGTTATTAAGGATATCATAATTATATTTTTCATAAATATGTATGTATAATTTTTATCAAAAAATATTTTTTAATTTATATTTCTTATAATTATACTCATTTGAATGACTAGCACACAACATAAATGTTTCATTTTTCTAAATACAATGTATAAAATTTAATTTTGAATATTATTTGTACTTTGTAAACATTATAAAATACAATATTAAAGTCAAGATAAACATTTAACATCTGACTTAAGTTTTTTTTTTCTTATTAAATTTATAAACAACCAAAAGGAAAATTTAAATTTTATTTTATTTTATTCTTTTCTATTCATTAAAAAAATTAATCATTTGGTTTGTATCAAAACTTATGAACATGGTGGTAAAAAAAAAAAAAGGATATACGAAGGGAACGAAAAGGAAAAAAGAAAGAAAAGTATTCATGGAGAAGATTTTCAATTTTCAACTATGTTGAAGAGTTGAAGTCCATGCTTTCTCTCTATGTGAGGCAGCAGCCACCAGAAGGCAGATATCCACAAACAAAAAACCAATAATTAATCACAGCCCAAAGCCGGTTGGAAAAGGACAGATCCATGCTACCATATAATTTGGTCAAAAAGAGTTGGCGTACATTTATATATTTTATTTATAAATTAGAGTGTTCATGTTTTATCCAAAAATAATTTACACTAATAAGTGCACATCTCTCGTCACCACCTTAGCTTCTACCGCCATTCACACTTTTATGTTCTCTTTGGACTTTTGGTTAGTTTGAATACGATGATTTAAGAATCGAATTGTTGTGCGTTGATGATTAGGAGAAATTTCTTTCGGGGAAATTTAGGAATGAAAGAAAATACTCCGTAATAATCAAATGTGTAACACACATTCCGTATTAAATAAAATGAGCTAACTTGAGTAACGGGTAAAATCGAAACTAAACTTAACTATATGAAGGAAATAAACTAAAGACCAATAAATAGTAAACATATTTGTTTTATTTCAGTCCATCAAACACAAAATTTGATGGTTTTTCGTGAGTGAATTGGTTGTAGTTTAAAATTGTTTGAACTTTCTTCGTAAAGAATCATCTTAGCCAAAAAAAAAAACCCCCTATAATTAGTTGTTATAATTCTCGCAATTTGAAATTAGTTGTTATCTAATAAAATGAATATTAGGGGGTGCAGCCCGGCCTCAACTCAGGCTTTTTAAAGTAATTTTTTAAACTTATTTTAAGTTTTAAATTTTTATCTATTTTAAAATTTGTACTTTATTCGTTTCTATTTTTTTTAAAAATTTAAAGTGGAATAATTTGAAATATATAAAGATTGCTCTTTAGTACAAATGTTGCTACTTTCATATATTTACAAATTTATTATTATAATTAAAATTATAGGATTTTTGTATAGAGTAAGGATAATATACTTATACATTTTGTACTTGTGCTCTAAACACATGAGAAATGTATTTAAAATTAATATTTTCATCAAATTCTAAAGAATCTTCGTCAAACTAAAAAGTCAATATTCTTAAATTTAAATATATTAAATTTATGTTATTAACTCGGTTGAATTAAAATGACTCGCAAGCTTATTGCGTAAACACGGTGAGTTATCAACTAGACAAATTACAAAAACCTCTTGTACTCTATTAATATAATAGTTTCGAATTTGCATATTAATGGGTATATATTGAGCTGAATTAGTTACAGTTAGGTTTACATGTGTGAGACATGTTACACATTAGTTGTAAAGTGTAAATTAAAAGGCTATATATGCATGATTGTGCCTTAACCCATTAGCTTAAACTTTTGGTTGGATTAGGTGCATGTTTGTATATGGATTGCATTGGAGTTTCCACGATTCTTCCTAACAAGTTGGTATTAGAGCCCAAGTTCGCAATCCACTGCGATTCGTTCTAGATTACTTTCAGATATTTGGAAACCCAACATGTTGAGTGGAATGAACTTGGTCTTGCTATGGTAGCAGAAACACAGTAGGGATTTTGAGGCTCATGTAAATCTTAAGTCGGTGCAGAGTTCGGGCTCATGTAAATCTTAAGCTGGTGCGTTTGAAATTGGAAATTCATAGTTGAGGGGGACCAATAGTAACAATGGTGAGATGCAAATGTGAAAAGGAAAGATTGTTAGGTTCACATATATGAGACACGTCTCACATTAATTGCAAAGTGTAAATTGAAAAGTTATATATACATAATTATGCGTTAACCCATTAACTTAAACTTTTGAGTTAGATCAGGTGCAAGTTTGTATATACATTGTTTTGGAGTTTCCTAGTTCTCCCTAATAGTTACCATAAAGGGGCAATTCTCCATCGATATGTTCTCGAGAATTAATTTTCATGTAGTACCTGCATATTTGTACATTTTATATGAAGTTTTAATGCTATCGTCTATACTAATGTTACTATTTGGGTAGGTGGGGAAAATATATACAGTAGCATAAAAGTAATCTTACCATCTTTATGCACTAGCCAAGAATTTATTGTATATATTTTTATGCTATTTATTGTATATATTTTTATGCTAGCCAAGAAAATATATACTAATGTTACTATTGTTCTTATGCACTAGCCAAGAATTTATGTATCATTAAATTACATCATTTCGGTTTAATGGAGATTTTTAATTAACAATTAAATATTATTAGGAAATTTTGTAGATAATTCATTTTTATTTGAATCGTCAAATTAATTATTCTCCTTAATATTTTAACTTGTTCACTTGTCTTTGAACTTTTGAAGCCTTCACTTTGATATTATTATTCCCTTCATTCCACGGAAAGTGTCACATTTTAAAAAATGAAATCTGTTCTATTAAAAAAATTATCTTAAACAATTAGAACAAATTTAACAAAAAAGACTTATTATTTAAACATGTAATTCTCAAATATTAATATTCATAAAAAATTTAAATGTAATTTTTTTAGTAAAATGGATATTCATTTGTTTTTGGAAAACAAATGAATATATTAATAATTACGAAACAGTTGCAAATAAATTAATTGTGTAGATATTTGCCAAATTCTTTTCTCACATAATTAATAAGTAGATTCCACTATTACTTTTTTTTTTCTTTTTTTTCTGATGCCAAGATTCCACTATTACGGGAGAGGGGGATGTGAAAGTATTAATTATGGTCGTAAGGATATTAGTCAACCTAATGTCAACATGTAAACAGAACACCCCCCACCCCCAACATTTAAAAAAAAATATTGACATTAATAGGTAATAATGGGAAATAAATCTCACTAATGAAGGAATTAAAAAGGAAATATCATAATACTATCAATATTAATTAATCAATTGACAATTATTTACTCCGGTTCATAATAACAGTTGCTTTGATTTAGTCAATGTGTTTTATATGTTAAATTTTTTATTCATATTAATTTTTATTTAAAATATTTTTTATTATTAATTTTTTAAAAATAAAATAAAATATTTAATATATAAAATATATTACCTAAACTTAGGTATAAAAAGTGTAAGAAATTATTATTGTGAACTACATAAAATAATTCGGAAGACCTTCGAATCAACCAAAAGAGTCAACTCAATTGTACCATTGATTCAATCTTTTAAATTAAGTCAACATATATAGGAATCGATTTAGTTAACAGTATAGAATAACTTTGTCATTTTCTTTAGTTATTTCTCTTAATTCAAATTTAATTTAAACTTGAATTTTTTTTTCCAATAACTCTTTCATTAAGTGTGTTAATTTAAAACAAATAAATCTCATAACAAAATTAATAAATTAGATCAGACGCAATTACAGTCTATAGTATCAAACGTGTTAATTATGTTGAAAAAAATAAAATGTAGGAATACCCGGAAGAGTTTGACCTTAAATTTGTTTTTGTCCTTGAGTTAAACCCAGATGATTTCTACCAACCTTTCGTATAATATACTTCAGGTAAAACAAAATTGACAAAAGCAAGAGAGATGGGACTTGGGAAAAAGTTAATTTTTGGTACATGCTTGATACATTTTTCTTAATTCTTTTCCAGCTTAACACAACATATTTGTTTTCCTTTTTTTCTTTTTCTGCATCCACTTCTGATTTTTGTTTTCTCGTTTATTTTACCAAATTACTTTTCAGATTTTTGATTTTTTTACTTTACCAATCTATCAACCACGATAATGCATCTATCCATCCTTAGAATGTAAGAGTCGATCTTTGAGGTTGTCGAATCAATTAAAAGCGAATTAATAAAATATGTTATAATAACAATCAATTGCAATTACGATCAACATCTTATAAGTAATGTAATATAAACAATAAGAATTAGTTCAATTAATAATTACAAAAAAAGTTACTTAATTTTAACGTAACTAATCAATCACACCAAGTGGATTTATTAAATTAATTATTAACCAATCGTACTCTAATTACTAAATTAAAATAAATCAATATTTATAAATTTATCTAGAAATTTTTAGCTAATATAATTATCTATTGCTATATATTAATTGACAAGTGTCATTTTAAGGAATAAAGTTAACTCAGCTAAAACAGTTTGTTAAATCGGTCAACTTAATTGTTTTTCCTATTGTTTTTAAAAATAAATTTATTAACTCAAATATTTTTTGGTTTCAATTTTAAACGTTTCTACTTCGACCTAAAATTAGAATACCGAAAGAATTAATATATACAATTTATACGTATAGATACATATATACAAATATACAATTTTTTAATATTATTTAAAAATAAAATTAAAGAATAAAAGTTATGCTCGAACATAAAAACTAATAATATAAGGTGACATCGCTTACAATATCAAAGGGAGATTGTATTCATAAGGACAGTTTCTTAATGTTAGTTGTTGCAGTTTAACATTTTCTAAACATATATTCGAGTATATATGTTTAATTTGTGAGAATATATACTAATTAATTTGTGAGAATCAGATTGAGTGACCAAACGAATAATAGAATACCACGTATAATATATTAGACTACAAAAGAACTAAAGTCGCCATTTTTCTTTTTCTTTTTTTATTGTCCTTTTCTTTATGTAATTCTTTTAATTATTAATTAATATATATTTATCGTCTTGGGTGTTGTTTTTTTGGGGAAAAACAGCTTTTTTGAGCATATTCTGGGAAACTGGCGAGTCCGTTGAAAGTCTTGTGTTTTTCGCTCTCTTCCCTTTTTTGTGAAATCCCTTTTCTTTATTTCTTCTTCTTTAGATAGAATTAGATACCCCTTCTGTTCTTTCAGTATTTCGGAGCCTGTAGTTTTTGTTTCTTAATTTTCTGAAAAAACTAGGAGAGACCCAGAAAAGAAAGCAGAGGAAAAAGATGATGATGATGGTGCCCTCTTCTTCCTCCTCTTCAAATTCAGCTGCTGTTCGTGTAGAGAAGGCGACCAGTGAGTTTCTCATCGGTCCTGATTGGACCATGAACATCGATATTTGTGATGCCATCAATATCAATCATTGGTATCTTTCTTTCTCCTTTGTTTTCCCTCCTCCTTTCAGCTAGATTTCGTGGCTCTGTAGTCTTTAATTTTAGCAGAGTTGACTTTTTTCCCATGATTTTGATTAAGGGTTCTTGTTTGGACATGTCTAGATGCAGATATTTGGATACACATGCATAGTTTTATGGGTTGTAGCTTTTGATATGCTTTAATTTGGTTAATTTCTTGTTTGGTATTCTTCATCAGTAACATGGAAAGAGTTAAATTTAGTCTTCGTTGGTTTTTCTAATTTCCCTCTTTTTGAGAGCAGAAAATAGTAAGGACAATTTATGCAATATTTTTTCTTTATATATCTATTCTACTTATTATTGGCTGTTATTTGTTCTTAATAGTGAAAAGTTTTATATCTTTCAATAGCCAGAAGCTTCTTAGTAGGAATTTGGGATTTTTGCTATGTAGTATAGAAATTGGAGTTGCCAGCAAAAAATTAAATTGTCTAATAGCGACGTTGGCATGGTAACTTGCACAGGCTAGCTAAAGATGTTGTCAAGTCTTTGAAGAAACGGTTGCAGCACAAGAACCCTAATGTTCATTTCCTTGCCTTGACGGTATTTTCTTTGGAGCCATTCGGTATCGCGTTTGTTTATTAGTTATGAACTGGATTTATTTTTTAATTTGACTTGCGTGCTCCTAGTTTAAAGCAGTAAGCCAGAAATGATGTTCCCAAATGATGGCCCGTATAAGCATTTAATATTATTTTGCAAATGATAGATGACAAGTAATAAAACTTAATAATGGAATACCGTCTCTGATGCCATTCCGACCTTTGGATCCCTATCATTTCCCACTGAGTATCTATGTTTCCATACTCTGTAGCTCATTATACTCTATGGGTAATTGTAGCTTCTAGAGACAATGGTGAAGAACTGTGGTGATTATGTGCATTCTCAAATCGTGGAGAGGAGCATATTGCAGGATATGGTTAAGATTGTGAAGAAAAAGGCAAGTTCCTATATGCATCATTTAGCACTTTTGGTTCTTGGTCTTTTCTATGGTTCATAATATACAAGGTTTTGGCTATCCTTATTAATATTCTCTTTGTTTATATTCAAATTTATGCTCTTGTGGGTGGCTAAAGCCACCAAAACCTGATCTATCATCTCCCACCAATTTTCCATGTGGCTAAGAATGATGAATTACTATTTTGCTAAGATACGCGTTAAAGATGTGGCACATTAGATGCCCTTATGTTTGCTTGTTCTTGGATTCTAGAATATTTTTGTGTTTTAAGTTATAAAATTTACTGTAAGCCAAAGAGCAGAGTTCTTGCCAATAATAGTAGAGTTCTGTGGCGGGTGGGTCTTTTTCTGATCTCCCTTTTCCTCCCCTTTCCCACCTGATTTCTGTTTATTTGTTTTGGTCATGTGATTGCAAAAATACATTAGTCTCTATTCACAAATTGTTTAATATGGAACCAGTCAACCAAGTATTGACTTACCTGAAAACCAGCAGTAATAATTTCGATGATTTTTGATAATGTCAAATAATCCCACAAATGATAGAGTGCTAGATTTTTTGTCTCATTAAAGTGAATCTTCAGAGGGAATTATTCAAAACATGATGACTTAGTATAATTGGGCATCTTGTGATTCTCATGCTAATGGACTTTTTACTTGGCAATTGGATTGTGTTTATGCTGAACAAAGGTTCCTCTATTAAAGTAGTACATATATTACGCAAAACACCATTTCTATAGTGTTTTTGATAGCATGAAATTTTTAATTTCTCCTGAACGTGATAATAGATTTCATTTTTTTCCCTCCCTTTGCAGACAGACATGCGTGTAAGGGAGAAAATACTAGTGTTGCTAGACTCTTGGCAAGAAGCCTTTGGTGGAGCCGGAGGGAAACATCCTCAGTATTATTGGGCTTATGAAGAACTGAGAGTAAGCGTACTAGTGCTTTTGCATCATTAACACTAATCTCCTTCTCTGGTAATTGATGATGTTGCTTCTTTGTGGCTAATCTAAAAAGTTGAGTAATGTTAGTGGTTGAACTTGAGTATACATCTTCTCCTTGTATGTTATGAGATTATAGTCATAAGTTATAACCATGGCGATGATATTTGGAAGTGTTTTAGACAACAATGGCTGCTGTTTAAGTCCCCTCCTTAAGATATAATTTCATATTCCATGTCTCACTGATAAATACGCCCTGGAGAACTTCTATGTTTGCTGAATAAGAGTGTGTATGTGTGTGTGTGGTGTGGTGTGTTCTAAAAAACACAAGCTTGTGTGTGACCCCATACAAAGTTGACATAGTTTTGGTTATTTTTTCTAAAACTCTAGAATGAACAACGTACTTGTGGCAGTAAAACAATGTCATTTCATTAAATTTTAAACTAGGGAAATACATAAGCTCGTATGGATCTTAGATAAAAATTCACTTTTGCTTATATACTCTATGTAAGCAAAAGTGCCTTCTTATGAGGCTTATTTATTAATGTGAGTCCAAGTTTGAAATATGTATGCATCATTATTTATGTAGTAACTTCTGATTGTAAATGAGTACATGATGGTAGCTTATGTTGTCTATGCTTCCTTGACAGCGTTCTGGAGTTGAATTTCCCCAACGTTCACCAGATTCAGCTCTGATATTTACTCCACCTGTTACCCATACAACAGTTGGGCATGCTCATGCAGGCTATGGGATGCCAATCAATTCTTCAACTAGACTTGATGAAGCCATGGCGTCAGAGATAGAAACTTTAAGGTGAGGATAGCCTAATATTGTTTGTTTTATTGATTTTTCTCTCAAGCATACCACCTTATATCTTTTCCTCTCTTCTTGTTTTACCCTTAGTTTGTCGAGCATAAATTCGATGCGCGAAGTTCTGGATCTTTTATCTGCCATGTTGCAGGCTCTGAATCAAAATGACCGCATGGTATGTACATATGATTTCTTTCATTGCATTCGCCTGGCAAGCTATGTTATTTATTTTAATCTTTGCTGATAGGCTGTAAAGGATGAAGTCATAGTTGATCTAGTTGACCGGTGCCGTTCCAATCATAAGAAACTGATGCAGATGTTGACTACAACTGGGCAAGTTCTCATTCTTTTATTACATATTTGTCAGATAACTCCAACATTTTTTATGTTTGTTCCTCGTATTGTCTATTTCTAAAGATGTCAAAAATCAGAAAGCCTTGTCTGCTCCTCTTGGATATAATTTCATGAAAAACTTGGTTTTTTTCCTTCATCTGTACAACGGCTATCAGTCTTACAAATTATTTTGTTGTTAGCAGGGATGAAGAACTTCTTGGTAAAGGTCTTGAATTAAATGATAGCATACAAAATGAGCTTGCTAAACATGATGCTATAGCTACCGGTTCCCCACTCCCGACTCAAGATATCAAACCCCAATTGACCGACGCAACTAATTCCAGCCCAAAACATACTGAAGTTAGCAGACAAGGTTCATCGCCAAGTGCTGTACACTCTGAGCCTTCAACTGTGGAGACAAGGCACCCAACTGAAGAAGAGGAGGAAGAAGAAGATGATGATTTTTCGCAGCTAGCTAGAAGGTTGTTCTTTGCTAATATATCTGGTTATCCTGATCATATTGGTTTTGGGGTGGGTTTTTTTTTTTTTTTTTTTTTTTTTGTGTGGTGGTCGTGGTGGTGGGACCATTTTGTACACCATGCGCGCGCGCGCACACATACATATATCTATGTGTATGTCTGTATGCATGTATGCATGTATGCGTCTAAATATGCATTTATTTATACTAGTCAAAACTCTCAAAATATACATATACTTGACAAATATATATTGCTTCATTCCTCGAAATATAGCATGCAGATTTAATTTTGACACATGTTAAAAGTTTAGTGCAAATAACACTTGAAATAAATGCTAATACATTCTCTGAAGAGAGAAGTATATGGCTCTCTTGAGTTATTGGGGGTGTAAAGATGATTGTTGATGTTAAAGGATACGAGGCTTATAGTACATCACTACACCTATTCAAAACTGAGCCTGCTGGAGACATTGTTAAAGTTTTGATACCCTTGTGACAGCAGCATTGCAGCATACCAAAAATTGTGGATCCTTCACCGTAACAATTTGTTGTATTTATTCTTTATATAGCGTTGGTTGCTTACAGTTGGTTGATTTAATGTTGTCTCTGCAGGCATTCGAAAACACAGTCCGCCTCGTCACAAGGCACATTTGTTGGAACAAATGAAACCGATCCCTCTCTGACCAACGCATTGGCTCTGCCTGATCCACCTATGCCGGTGAAGACCACCAAGGAGCAAGATATGATAGATCTCTTGAGTCTCACTTTGACAACTGCTAGTACTTCTCCCCAGACTCCACAATCATCTACACAGAATATACATCAATCACCTGCTTCCCCAATCTCTCAGGGATACCCATATGCTTCTCAAACTGGAAATCAGGGGCAGGTAGCCTTTAATAGTTATGTTGCTCCTTGGGCTCAGCCACAGCCTCAGCCTCAGCCTCAGCCTCAGCCTCAGCCTCAGCCTCAGCCACATCCACATCCACAGCCTCAGATACAGACACAACCTCGGCCTCAGATGCAACTACAGCCACATTCTCAGCCTCAGCTGCAACCGCAACCTCAGCAGCAGAGTCAACTTCAACAAACATATATTCAATCACAACCTCAGAATGCTCGGCTGGCATCTGGTTATCCACCTCCGCCATGGGCTGCAACTCCGGGTTATTACAGCAATCAGAATAACTTGGCCCCGTATGCTTATGCTGGTCCATTTCCACAAGACAATAATACTGCAACATCTTATAGGCCTATGCAAGGAGCCAGATCCCTGCAGCAGGTAAACTCAACCCCTGCCTGGGGAGGTAATGAGTCAGTTGGAAACCCACAAATGAGCTCAAGGCCTAGCGGTAATACATCTGCAGCAGGACAAAAACCCTTTATTCCCTCGTACAGATTGTTTGAGGATCTTAACGTACTGGGGAATGGAGATGGAAAATTCAAGACAACTACGTCTCCCACTTTATCAGGAACTTCTTCAACGCAAAGTATGGTCGGCGGAAGGAAGTGATGCGTCTTTGTATGATATTCATCATTTCAAACACCAAGTTATCTCATGCATTTGATGCGGTACTTGTCAATATGATGTGATCTGTATTTTTCGTTATGCCCCTTTTCAGCTTCAAATTGCAGCATGTGTTGTAGATAATGATTAGAGTTTGGTAATACCTGCTTGTTGGTTTGAATTGTTATTAGCTGCCATGAGTATATAGTCAAATTAGATACAGCTTTTGGACTTGACTTTCTTGCCCGCCGCCGAATATCTGCATTAATTGTTAGTTTGGTTTGATCATTTATAGGTTTACGTTATGATGTTTATAGCCCCCTTAGTTCATTTTGGGGTAGCTGTTTTTCTTTACTTCCAAAGAACTTGCGGATATTTCTTTAGGATTTATAATTGAGTGAAATTTCCTTACACAACGCCGATTGCACCAGTAGGATGATGGGTACAGGTTTCTTCCATTTGTGAGTAGGCCTGTCAATGGTCCAAATCATGCTTTGATTTATGATGATCCTTAACTTAAAAATCATGAATCATTGATTTGACCCATCTTATAATATATCACTATTTGATTTACGATTCAGTTTATTTAATGAATCAAATTATGACTCAAATTGACCAATTTAACTAAAATTTATAAAATTATATTTCATTTGTTCTAAAATTTAAAACATATTTTCATTTTTATCCATTCCAAAAGAAATACGATTAAAAATTATACTGCACTGCCAATTTGCACCTTCAATTTTGAAATACTTTCGCTTGCGACACCTCGTAAAAGGCATGGACTTTCTTTTTTCTCGTAATAATCGTTCAACCCATCTCAGACTTTAATTCCTCTGCCCTTTTATATTGGCTAACTCCTATAGAAATTTTATTATATACATTTGCTCTTTTAACTTCTAGAGAAAAGATTGATCAATAAAAATTAAAATTTAGGGAGAAGTAGACTGATAAAAAGGGGAAAATAGTCCTGTTATTATACTTCATCATTATCATTTACATATATGTTTCAGTATGATCTGGTGCAAATTAAAAACTATAAATATTAACAAATTAATTAAATGGAGATAATTGTTCGATCCATCAATATAATATGCACCGGTATAATATAATCAAGTGAGTTTTCCACATACCGTAGAGACAATATATTGTATTTTAGTAACTTTAATTCCGTACAAACAATATATTTATCAATTCAATTTGAGAAACTATTTTGAACGAGATATAAACAAACTAAGTGAACTATATATACAAAAATATATATACTCAATTCTCTGTTCACACACACGCATATATACGCAAAAATGAAAAAAAAAAATTAGCATGGAATTTTATGATTTATTAAATCAATTTTCAACTGTGAATCATTTAAGAATATTGATTTATAGAATGAGAACCATGAAACATTGAGTCAAAATAAATGAAGCTTTAATTCATTTAAATACTATGAATCAGATCAAACTTAAATCATGACCCAACCCATTGACACCCCTACTTGTGAGGATCCAATTCCCTGGATCCCATTTATTGAAGACATAATTTAGTGCTTTGAAAAGTTTCTGTCTTTTTTCTTTTTGAATAAAACCATATTTGGTGCTTCTAAAGGTGGCCGCTTTTTTTCTTTTTCGTCAAAATTCTTCCAGTTGCTCCTTTTTAAATCACATTGGTTGAGAGATTGATCAATCAAAATATGCAAATGTTGGTGCCACGTACGTCTCCTTTTTATTGGGGTGTTGTTGGAACAATGTCAATCATGCAATGTTGGCAGACTTTATTAGTGCCATTTAAGAATGCAAGTTGTGTCTAAAGCTTAACATGACACTTTAAATATCATTGGATCTTGACTTATCATTGTAAGGATGTTATATAAATTTGGTTATATGTACATACAACCCAAATTCATACCCCATTTAAGTAAGGGAAGAAAGTATGAAAGTGAAGATGCAAAATCTTGCACATCCATCGGACATTATCGATTCCCTCCACCATCTCTATCTCTGATTCTCTTCTACTGCTGCCCATTTGCATTCCCTCTGTCGCTCACGTGACGTCCATATTATCTTCTTTCTTTGCCACCTTCTATCCATGGAATCAAATCCCACGTCACCTTCTAATGTTTCTACCGCGAAACCACAATTTTAGTGATGATAAAGGTGGAAGTGGTGGTAAGAGAGATCGAAACCAGAAGGGTATTGTTGATATTTGTTATACCAGTTTTATCTAAAAGACCCCCTGACCTTTAAAGATTTAAGTTGAAAGAAAACACAAACTACACATTTATAGACCAGATTTATATACTTGACATAAAATCAACCAAATCCACCAAATCGCAGTGGTTAAAACTATAGATTAATAAAAAATAAAAAATTATGAATATTTACAAAATTATGATCAATGCTCTTTCGATTCAAAGTGTAGTAGTACTTGTCGATGCTCTTTCAAATCATACAGTTAAATTTTTGTACATATTTTGAATTCAAATATTGCAACATCAACGGATACAATTTTAAAAAACTAAACTGTAGCTCATTTTCCTTATTATGTATATGTATTATATATGAAGATTCACGAACTTGTTACAAATTTGAACAGAGAATTAGACGAGAGAAATTTACAAACTGAACAGAGAATTATCTTGAAAATGAAAAGAAAAATATTTACAGCTTTTGGCCTACATACTAGATTATTTGCTGAAGCCTCCACATTCTCAACTTGTCATATACAATTGAGGCTTAATATAAATATATAGCACAAAGCTCCCATGTTATAAATGTCTTTACATTAGGACTGCGGTTACCACTGGCAGACCAGAATCTCACACGTGATGATGCATGCCAATGTGTGTCGCACATCAACTGAAATTCAAGACAATCTCCCATTGTGCCAACAGAGCAATTCAATTGAGACCATCTTGGTGGGGAGATTTATCAGCACAAATTGAAACACAAGCATCTGTCAGCAGCACCGGCAGCAAGCAGTACTTGATAGGGATGAAATGTAAGGTAGCTTACTGATCCTATCTTCTGGGGCATGAAGGTGGGTGAGTACCGTATGGTGCCTAATTGTTCACCCTCCACATTGAAGACTTTGATCAGCTGTTTGGCTGATCCACTAGCAATAAGGGGTGCATGACGATGAACAGCTAAAGCTGTAAGCGATCCTCTAAAAGCATCAATTGTTAGGTAGGTATCATTGAGATGTCTGATATCGAGAAACTGTATGTCACCAGCCTGAGATGCACTGACGATCTGAAAAGGACAAAAACAGAGAATAAAACAATATATAAGTACTAAAAAATTATTAAAACATACATCTATGTAAAATAATCACTGATATGTTTGATACAATTAGACGATTACTAGAAAACCCCTACATACCTTAGCAGGTTCAAGTCCAGGCTGAAAACCTAACTCGACAACTCTCTGAGTGTGTGGTTGAGTCTTAGAGACAATCCTGCATTTCATAATTATTTAAGACACGTATCAAAACCAGCGCACAGAACCATTTTAAGAGACTGAGAGATGAGAAATGCCTACATTTCAGGTGTTCGAATGTCAAAGAGCCGAACAGAACCATCCAAAAAACCGGCAGCAAATTGACCCCCATGAATTTGAGATGCAGACTAAGAGGCAAATAATATTAATAATAAGTTAAAGGGGTAGACAGGTGGCCATAAACAATGAGTTCTGGAATAAAAGAATATCACAGCATGCAGAAACATCCTGCAAGGTGGAAAATATATATTGATCTACCATGACCAGCAAACAAACCATGCATATACATAATAATACTATGTGGTTCAAGAAGCTATGATGATAAGGCTGTAACCTGGGCATGTGTCTTTTTCCAGGGATTATTATTTTTGATTGTATTTCCATGGGCATAATTTCAGGACCATTAATCCCTTATAATTATTAATGTCATGTTTTAGAAAAAGATTATTCATCGTAAGCCTAAGACATAGAGAAGCTGCCATGAACAATGACTTACGGAATATCACATTAACAGCAATCAGATACAGCAGCAAGAAAATTTTATGTAAGTGGAAAATATGTCTGATCAACAATAAGCAGCCTACAGACACGTAAAGACCTAAATATAAGTAATGTGCTCAATAAGCTACAAGGAGAGTATTGGCCGTTTGTTTTAATTTAAATTTTGGAGGTTGTAGATTCTAGTAGACTGCAGATTGTAGAATCTAAAATTTCTAAAATTTAAGCTAAAACAAATTGGACCGATGTACCCAAGGCATGTGTCTTCTCAAAGGGAATCATAATTCTGGCATAGTACCTACATGGAATATGGATATAATATTCGAAATTTAATTCCTTTTGCTTATATAGCCCCTCATATCCCCCTCCCTCCCTCTGCAAGTCATACTGAAACAAGCATCAATTGTGAATGATATATTGGTAACTAGCAAAGAGTATTGCCCTCTATCTTATACTTTCGCTATCTTCTATGTAGAACTAATTCTTGCCAATTTCTTAAAACTAATCCTGGTTATATTGATGAATCAATCAGCTCCAATTACCAACCAACACATCCACAGCCTTCCAGAATAGTTGATACTAGGTTTAACTATAAGACTTCACATAAGCAAATTTACCATTTTCAAAAGAACTTGTACAATTGCAAAATGGCATCACCAGCTAAGTTCATTATATGTTTTTGGCTTTTTGCTTTACTAGTAATCTATCACCGGTTCCACATCATTACTGGACTTGTAGGAAACTTACACATGAAAGTACAAACACCAAGAAAAGGATAAAATGAGTAGGAAAAAGTTATTAGTACACACCAATGCAGTGGCGTTGCATTCTGATGGTAGACGAATAGAGCTGACAAGCTGCTCCTTATCCAGATCCCATACCATGGTCGAAGATATTTCACCAGAAGCATACTGAAACCAGCAAAGAATACCCCACATATGTAAGTTAAAATCTTCTACAAAATATATACCACTCCCTTCCCATTTTATGTGCCGTCCACTACATTCTGAATGTGCCAAAATGTGTGGCTAACAAGCTTAACTGCACATATTGATGCAGTAATTAACACATTCAAATATATCACTTTACTGAAGAAGCCAAGAGAACGGGTCTCAACTTTGTCTACCTTGTCATGTATAACATTGTTTTAAGAGATTTTTTTTTTTCAGGTACTTCTTTTTCTCTAACAACTTATGTGAAGGTCACTTAAATTGGGACAAGGGCAGACCAAACTGCATTTCAATGTAATTCTACAGAAACATGTACCAGATAGCCTGACTGCTGCTGCCAATCCACAACAGCATTCACACTTCGGACACCAGGTCTATGACCTTGGACTGAAGAAAACGCAGTTACAAGTTTCTGTCTGCTTCTCACAGAGTAATCTTTCCAGATTCGGATACTTCCATCACCTGCATAATGTGATGTTTACCGCATGTTTAAAATTGTGTTCCAACAACCCTCAATAAACTTTTTAACCAATGCAGTAATATACACAACAAATGAAACTCAGGAATCAGTAGCTTACGTGAACCAACGAGAAGCAAGCTGTCATGAAGTTCATTCACCAGGCACAGCTTTGAAATACCTTTGTCAGGGTATTCATTATTACCAAATGAATTAAGTAAGGTTGCTTCTTCGAAGTTCCATATCCTATAAAGATACGCCAAAAAGAAAAGATCAGTGGAACAGCACATTCATATCCAACTACTGCACAAGAAATCAAGGACAAATTAAGGCTTGTTTGGCAATTTGCAAACTACTGTACCATGTACTGCACACACTGCAACAACCCCTTGTTTATGAGTTAAATAAGCTATGTTTAGAATGTCACTTGCAAGACAAAACAGTTTCTCAAGGATGCTTGCCTGACTACAAGTTTGAGAACAAGACATTTAGACCTTTACCAATCAATCCCATGTATATTGGAAACATTATTTTCAAAATACAAAAGGTTAGCAACGCATACGTTTCTATGATGTAAAAACTTGTGGACAGTGTTTTGATGTTTGTTGTCTACTTCATGTCCCAAGAGCTGTTCAAACTTCTCATCTGACAACTGGAGCTCACTGATGTACTTTGCGTTCTATTATAATCTATATACTCATCTTACAGGGAAATAGAGAACAAGAGGGGGATGGGGGAGCAGATTACATACTTACATGACCATACGTGCTAATTCAATATATGTACATGTGCTTCAAATCCCCAAATCAGCATTAAGTGAGATTCTCAAATAACTAAATCTCCGTATGGAGAACTTGAATCCGAATATTCTTAGGGCAATAAATTAATAATGATTAAATTCCAAAATAATAAGGGCTTTCATAACCTCTTGTCTAAGTTGGACGAGGACAGGGATCTTGGGCTTGTCCTACATTCCTGAAGTTATAAATGAATGTCAGAAGGCCCCCTCACATTGAAAATGAGAGAGGTTCCAACGCTATGAGATGTGAAGCAGAGGAATTGTGGTGGGATTAAAGTTGTAAAACAAACATCTCGAATCCACAAGATCGATCTTCTGTTGTATACCTTGGACAAAACAATCGATAATAATAGTTGAATGAATACAAAGTAATACTCCTTAAAACTATTTATACTGGTTAAGCCCTAATTCTACAACATAGGAAAGACTAAATAATATAAGCCCAAACAAGTTGCAGTCCAGAACTAAACCAAAAAGCAAATAATAATAATCTAACAAACATATTAAAATTAAAATACTAATATAAACCAATAGCAATTAAAGTGTCCGATACACGTAAATATGCATGCTGCATCTGATTTGCACACAGAAAACTTGTTGGAACATGACCCCACATGGATTGGTCTATTATCAATCTTTAAGCAACACTTCTGCAAGGGCCCCCTAAATATTAGTGTGGTATCGAACAATAGCTAAAGCCTCCAATCATATGGAATGAACTTGAAAGAAACATGTGACTCACGGACGTGATTTGGCTTCGCTGTTCCTCAATGTTCAGGAATTCCAGCACATTCACAGCCTTGAATTTCTTCACAGGCTGGCAGTAAAAGGTGCAGTTTCTAGTTTACTTCAGCTCTTTCAATCCGCCTATGATGCATCTTACACTAGCAACATATCCTTGTATTGTTTGATATTTTCTCCCACATCATTATGTATAAGGGGTACTCGAGAAAAAAATACAAAAAACAATGGTGGAAAGAAAAATTCCCATATTAAATCCAGTAGGAGCTTATATAATTACAAAGTCTCCTAAGATGTGAACTCAATACAAATCACAAACTAAATTGAAATATTATTCTGACAATGTCTTACATAATTCAGCTATCCAAATGAATTTTATAAGTTCATAACTTCAATTTCCCACAATCCCATCATCCCTAAATTTGATTCATCAGCTGGTGTAAATGGGCCAAAATCAACATGTAAAGACAGACATTAATATTAGCAGTACTGATGTTGAATCTGTTAGAGTGTATGCCCTAGTATCCAATTATGTAATGATTGTGACACTATATTTATGATATGTTTTTGGTTAAATGATAATTTCTTTTATTATGTTTTATTTACTGCGTTATATAAATGTTAACGTAATAAATGTCCTTAGAAGAATGATAGTAATTATATGGATTCAAGTATGTGACTTGAATATGAGATGATATAAGTATGTAATGTATCATTATTCTTAAATGTCCCTAGTTAAGTATCATTGTCAGTGGGACAACAATAATACGTTGAGACTAGTATGTGGATTAACTGATGGGCATATCTCATTGGTCATAAATATATACGAGATATATTAAGTTGATACATAGGTACATGTTAGAGAACATAGTACTGGACAGACCTACCATGAGAATTCTACATGGAGCGTTCTGCTATGTGTCATAAGTAATTCTCATAGTGACAACGATGTAATAGTCCTTCGACCTGAAGTCATGACATTTCTACATAAGGAGTTATGCGTTTTGACATTATCAAAAGTCACCTTTAACCGAATGGACGATAAAGGTAATTGTTGGATGCATAATAAGTTATGTGAGAAATGGGAATGATGTAGATGGAATTTAACCCTCCTATAAATTAGGGGTGATATCTATAGGCCTCTTGATTGAGTGAAACTATGAAATGCATGACCATGCTCAAATAGAGATTTGTTTCATATAGTTTACTCATTGATCAAGAAAACTAAGATTAAATTATGAAGAGGATGACACATCCATGCCTTGAATTTAATCTTAGATATCATGGTTAAAAGGATTAAGTTACATTGAAACATTGGTCACGAAAGGTAACGTCGAATCTATGACTTTATTATTACTTGGGTAACAGTGATGTATTACTAGATGCCGCTCACTGTTTATAATTTTATAATATGATTTAAAATTATTGCCAACGTAATAATAACCTACATGGTCACACACAAAGAACATTCGTCAAGGAGATATAATTTAAATGTCAATGATTTTAATATATCAATAAGATTGATTTAATTAAATCATGGCTTTAAATTATATACATATATATTAATATATGTAATTTGTACGAAATAGAGTCCTTTAGAAGGAAATACGAATATATATTTATTTATGCATATATATATTAATTATGTGAGACTTGTTTAAATATATATATCTAATAAATATAAAATTCGGATTTTAACTCTCCTAATTAGATTAGGTTTTAGAATTACTCTATGAAAGGCTATATATATATATGATATATCGGCTATTCACTAAAAAACCAACGTTTTCACGTATTCTAAGAACCCTAGTTGCTTATAAGAGAGAAACTGTAGTTCAGAAATATAGAGAGAAAAGAGAGATACAGATCGTACAGCTAGTACTGTAACTCTTCTCGTTCGAATCGTGAGACGGTTCGTGGGTGTTCGTGTGGATACCGTAGAGACGTAGTTCTGTTGGATTGCGTTAAAGATTTGGAGACGATCAACACCTTCACCAAATCTTCAGATTCGCACAATTAATCGGTAAAATCTTAAACTATCTGTATTAAATTGTTTCGCATAGATCATCGGGTTTGGGTTTCGTTTTGTTTTATTTTAAATCATATTTTTCCGCTGCGTTTTATTCTACGAAACCCAACAAAATCAGCAGCAGTAGAGATGAATCCTATATACTCAATCACAGAGCAATAACAAAATATCAAACACAAGTTCTCAAGACAATCTAGTTCTTTAAAATGTAGGAGGGAGAAATAAACGTTGCCCACCTAATTCGCTCACCATCATCTGCAGCAATAACAACAGGAGCGAAAGGTTGTAGCACAGCTGTTTTGGTGCCAGACTCGACTTTCGTATCCCAAGTAGCAATTTGGTTATGTAGCTTGCTAACAGCTGACAAGGGGGAGAAAACAAAAAACATTTAAGAACGTCTAATAGATTTAGATAAAAATTAATATTGACAATAAATAAGAAACTAAATATTTTTGCAAAAAAGTTTAAGAAATGCAAATGTCAAGAAAGGGAGATCACTGAGAGCAAACATACATGAGTGCTGGCATTTTGATATGTGATCAAGGGCATACTTTTCCCTTTCTTCTCTTTTAGCAATTATTTCTCCGGTATCCTCTGATGCCGTAAGAAGTGGCTTTGAAAAGTGACCACAACTCCAATTATAGATAGTAGACTGCGGAAGTAAGCTCCGTTCGGAAGCACCAGCAGGTGCTACCCCAGAACCTAGAAGAGGATCAGCTAACCCCGAGTCTGGGGAAGTCATAAGGTGTGGCCTGAATTCTAAAGAATATACTCTGCGCATGCCTGTTGTCAGGTAACTCAGTCGAGGAGGACTAACTGGTGGAGTACTAAAAGTCAGGGGCAGATGTCCTGCAATATGAATATAAGAACCCTTATCTACCTACCATTTGTTGGGGGCAAAAAATAAAGAAAAAAATCTCATCAAATGTAAGACTCTGAAGGAGACCACATATCATGAACTTAGATACTTGTAAAATAGCAAATCTGAATTTTAGAGTTTCAGATGAAGATAATAGAGAAGCTGCAATGGTTGCAGACGGAAATTTTTATATCATGGATTAACAAAGAAGTACAGGAGATACAAATTTGTAATTCAAGCAATGTTTCGACCAAGATTAGGGTGAATTTTACCTGCGTTCATATCAAACCAAGAAGATGAACGAGCTAATCCAGCAAGACTATTGGTTGGAGGCGTTGACGACTCACCTGGCTTTGCACTGCTGTTAACAGATTTGACAGGTCTTGGCACAACTTGTTCAATCCCAATGATTGATAGTACCTTCCGGCCAAGGCTGGCAATGCGTGGTGATGGATCCTTGGCAAGCGTACACATAGCAGATACACATTGTGAATATAATGCATTGTCTAGGGGTCTTGCCCTCGTATGGTTTAAGATACCATTGCTAGTATAGCCGTTCATTATCCCAGAGTCCGAATGTTGAGATGAATCATCAGACAAAGGAGATCCATGCATTATTGCAGAAGTAGCAAGCGGACTACTGGTGGATACCCTTCCATCACGCGATGCTGATTGACAATCACCGCCAACTCTCAAAACAGGACCAATTTGAGAATTCTGATTCGGAGTAGTATAGCCGCTAGATGCACCCTTGATAGCAAAAGGGAAGGAACTCAATACAGAGCTAGACTGAGGTTTCCAAATTGCAGCAGCAACTGATTTTAAGTGCTTGTTGTGGCCAAAAGCAAACCGCGCTAATGCTGTAAAATTAAATTTAGAAAATTGCAATCACGTTATTTTTCTAAGGCAGTCAATTGAGACACACCCCATTCCAAACCTAAGATCATTCTATCCTCTTATTTTCCTTCATTTTATGACAGACAAGTTTCGATCTTTCCCTTGCCAAAAAAGGTTCAGAAATAAGAATTTCAAAATGGGAATAGGGAGAAGATGGAATTGAAAAAGACTGGGACCTGGACAATAATGGGATAGACAACATGGCATCTCACCCTAGACAGATCCATTAAAAGAAAATCACAGAATGTACAACATTTGCAACACCTTGCCAAGGTCCTTTCTCACACACATGGAAGAATGATTAAAATCATTAATAGTTTTTTCTCCAATTTTAAGATAGAATCCACATATGAACTATTATTTCAAACATGGGAAAGACGCAAGATAATGAATTTATTATAGATTCTCCTCCTTTAACTTTCTGGAACCACGAATTACAGGTTAATAAATATTCAAAAGATATAAAATCAGGAAAGAAAAATTCAACATTGGATATACAAAAGGTCAGCCTTCAAACTTTGATAAGTTATACATACCTGCAGCAACTTCACCCCTGACAAGAGGGCTTCCATCTGAAACAACGCTTAAAAGGCTCTTCACAATGATAACTTCAGCCTTGATTTTTTCGTCATCATCGTCATCATAATCACATTCGTCATCTCCAACACCATCTCTAGATGAGTCAAATCCAACATCCAGTAGCGTGCCCAGCGCAAAAACAGCAGAAGCTCTAACCTGAATCAAGTACAAGCCTTAAGAGCAAATAAATCATTTTGGCTAACACAATATAGATACAACAGTAATTACAATGTGGTTAACCTCAGGTTGGGGCTCAGAGAGTAGAGGTGCGTATATAGAAGGAGCATTTGCCTGCAACCCCATCATTTGTGCCTCTGTGAAATCTTCCCAAACTTTTCCCAAGCACAGGCATAGCCATTGAAGAAATAGCGGCTCAGTTTGCGCATCAATTGGGGTGGATTCCTGAAGGTGCTTCAAGCATACATGGATCAAACCAGCTTCAATACAGGCTTCCTGACCCCGTCTATGTCCATCAACAACAACAGCAAGAACAAATGCTGCCATGGCACGCTGTTCTGGATAAGCTTCGGCGCTATCAAGAAACCTAATAAAATATATATGCCCTCCATCTTTTACCAAATCAACCTGACATGACTATCAGAACACAAGAAACTATAGTAAGTTCATGTCTAAAGTACTCTGTGTATGAAAGAGAGAGAGACTGTGTGTGTGTCTCTGTGTGTGTGAAAGAGAGAGAGAATCAGACACTAGTGGTAAAAGATCATTCCAAATTGAGAGAGAACTAATAAACCTTATCCAGTGCAAAGATCTTCGTCCAAATAAATACAAGAATTTGCCGAAGTTCAGGTGTAGTTGTTTGCAACAGCTTCAAAACATATGGAAATATACCGACAGACAATGCCTGCCAGAACATTTTCAGTAAGTACAATACTGAACAACAGAAAGTGTACACATAATAAGAAGAGGAAAACTAGGTGAAGCTTTATAAGCTATATATAATACCAGATCTACAGCCCAGGGTCCCATATCGAGAAATCTTCCTAGAAGCACCAGAGCACGAAAACGATGGCATTGACTAAGTAGAACCTATAAGATAGGCATGCAAGGTGATGGTCAAGATCACAGACATAATAATTCATGAAACAATATTCCATATAACATAAACAAACATCTGTAGAAATCTATTCAATTGAGAAGTACGAACACACTATGAGGCTATGAGCTTTATAAGGAATTTGGACTTTTTAGATATCTCCTTTATTCAGATGCAATACAGATATCTGAATATTCCAACAGCAAATTTGAGAAAAAAATAATATGGTAATTGATATCTCTACAGCTAATCTAAGGTATATTGAAGAATGAAACAGGTGTCATAGATTCTAATGGGACAATACTAAACTAGTTGCTGATGGTTGTACTCGAAACTCTCCTCCAGGTCACAACACACAATTACGGGATATCTCAACAGCTTACTTAAGGTAGATCGGAAAATGAAAGAGGTGTCATAGATTCTAACAGGACAATACTACATACTACATTACCTGGTGATGGTTGTATTCAGAAGCCTCTCCTCCAGGTCACAGTTAAAAACTACCTCCTCCTAAAAATAATCATCCTAGATAACCAATTTAAGTTAACGGATATTAATGGTTCAAATATAATGGAATGATCTGAACTTGTTTTATACTTTTACATGAAACCTTATGTTTCTGGTAGCGCCAGTATAACAGTGTAGCCCAGAGGACACAAAGGGTGTAGTGTATGTAACTACCATGTCAATGTACCATATAACAAAACAATGATAATTAATGAAAAATGGTCCACAAAATAAAGCATAACAGGCTAGGAGTTGTTCTAAGGACTGCATCATTCAGATTATAGCACAAATTGAGGTGGTCACAAAATCAAGTGATGCTGTAAACATGAAAAGAAGTTTGCGTTTATGTACTTTAATGCAGCAATGTATCAATATAAGTGAGAAGTTCAGCATCAGCAGAAGACAATTCTTCCGGTATTATAAAAAACTTAACATACTTTGAAACACTAGCAGCATATAAATCATTATGATTTATTGTGTATGTAATCATGTTCTTGCGGGTGATGGAAAATTATGACTAACATCACAAAAACTACAGCTCCAAATTGCTTACCTAAACCATGAGAAAACTAGATTTTCCAAACAGCATCTTATAACCAACACCTATACCCGAATAACCCACATCCTAACAGGCTTGCAGAAAATGATAAGTATCAAGCCATGGGTTAGTACTAGATTACAATCATACATAAGCTTACGGAAGTTTTGAACCTGCTCTTTTTAAAATAAAATTAAAAAAAAGCACGATTTAAGAGAAAGGGGGAGAAGAGAAGGAAAATATAATACGAAGACTTCAAAGGAGCTGGACTTGCAGCACCTATGATGTACAATGAAAACCTAATTGTGACCCAGATTCAGAACTTATCCATAAAAAGAGCCATACCTGGAGAACAATAGGCAACTGCTCAGGTGGCTTCTTTTGTTCAGAACCATGATCAAGCCAAACCTCAAACGCAGTTAACTGTTCCGTGAAAAAGAGACTTGGCTAGAATCACAAAAAGACGAATTAACAAAAACGAAAATATCAAGAATTACATTCCACAGATAATTGAATAATCCCTTCATAAAACTTATTACAGATCTTACCTGGAATTCTGCATTCGGATCCGCAACCAATGCCGGAAGCTGAGCGAGACAAATTTCAGCAGCCATGTCCCATGCATCCCTTCAATGTTATGACACTACAGATCAGAAACTAATAACTATTTTCCCCCACATAATTTTAAAGGAATGCAGTTTCAGTTACCACATGTGATGCTGATGTGTTGGAGGTAACATTGGATATGAAATTGGAGAACAATTTGCAGAACGCATAATCCTTTCTGCAAGTAAAAAATTTCGGAACAGACTGGCAACCAAAAGATCTTGTCTGAACAATCTCTGAAATAGATCTGCAGAAGCAAAATTAAGTTAAAATACACACCCGCACACACACGTTCTCTCTCTCCCTCTCTCATACACAGCCAAAGAGATGCGCTCAAACCCTCATTACCATGTGGGAGAACATTCCATGCAATTGTGTCTGTCACTGCTGTAAAAATCCAATTCAGTTCTCCAAGCAGTGTTTTTCGGTCAGTTTGCCGACCAGGTATTTTATCAATAAGTGAATAATCAAGAGACTCATGAAGCAATGAGCGGGTGCAAAACCTGGATATTGTGAGGATCATCAGATCAGGAAAGCAGTTATGATGGTTTAACGAATAAGAAAGCAAAATACCCCCCTACGACCTTTTTTATTTGTTGTTTGATTTTTCTGAACGTCATTTTACGTGAATTTTTATACAGGTTAAATTTTTATTTTATTTAAATTTTTTATTCATATTAATCCTCATTTAAAACATTGTTATTTGATAATTTTTTTAAAATTAAATAAAATATTTAATACGTATTAAAATTCACCTAAAACATGTAGAAAAGCCAAACAACAAATAAGAAGGGATAGAGGGAGTAAACCAAACCAGGACTCCATTAAGCAAAACATGGTAAGTTTATAACAACCAACCCTTTGAGCAGAAATTATTTTGAAAATCAAGTAACATTAGTAAAACCCAAATACACGTATGAACTGTTAAGATTAACAAATGAGTGCAACAAAAGCAAAAGATCAGGAAAGCAACCATATATTCTATCAGACTTGCATACTATCATCAGAATTATCCACCATCCTTATCCACCATCCTCAATGAAGATATATATATATATATATATATATATATATATATATATATATATATATGAGAGAGAGAGAGAGAGAGTGTGTGTGTGTATGGGACTTGATCAATGGAGAGGGCGGGATAAAGGTACTATTTTATCAAGCCCAATATCCACTGTCCATGAACAAATAAAGGGCAAGATAGAGAGAAAGGGATTCACGTCCCCTACAAATTATCACGAACGGTGCCACAATATGTAGCGGATGTGAAAATCAAGGAAAAAATGTCCATGCTTTGGGTGGGTGATTGTGTGCGATGTCTGCAGCAGAGAATCTCGATTCCTACAGAGGAAAAACACATGGAAAATACAAAGCAGAAAGAAGAAAACACAAATAACAACAATTTGTTTACACCTCTTCCCCTGAAAGAACACATAAAAGTTGTTACACTGATAACAATTAATACAACGCCATAAAATCCCATCTCTTTCAATTTATTTTGTCGTAATCATCCTTCATTGCATACATCGTCGCAGATCGGCAGATCCCTCTGTCGCTGTTCATCTCTCTCTAGTCTATACTTTCAGCGCAACTTATAATAATCGATCAATTCCTAATATTAATCCCTCCCTCCCTATCTTCAGTGCTTACTCTTCGTATGTAGACAGTATCAAAATCCAATGCTCTATTATAGACGAGTAATATTTTTACTCCAATTGCGGCGGACAAACACTACATTTTGTAGTGGACGAAAAGCTCATTCGCCACAACTTGTAGCAAACAAATATCATGTTTTACTTTTCGTCCACCACAAACTGTAGCAAACAAGGAGTAAAACACTACTTTGGGAAGGGGCACAGACATCGTTTTACGTGGATTTTCATGTCCGCCACAATTTGTAGTGGACGTGAATCCCTCTCTCTTCATCTCGCCCTTTATTTTGTTCATGGAAGGTAGTACCTTTATCAGCCCTCTCCATATATATAAAATCAAACATGCAACAGCATAAATTTAGTTTAATAATATCTGTTATAATATCATAGAACCTACAAATTGTCTTATTTTATTAACTTAAAAACAGGAGAGAATCAATTTAACTCATATGTCCACCAAAGGGTCACTGTAACCAAAAAATGCATTTAAATAGAAGGAACATGATGGTAAAGATTTCAACAAATGAGAATTTGTTACAAGTGAATCCAACTATAACAGCTAAGAAATAATGGCTACAGAGAATGGTTACCATCTCAATGCCATCTTGATTGGAGTGGTTAGGCAAGACGTAAAAACATCAGCAGGAAACTCAACACTTTGAGGAAGTGTCTCATGTGCTTCACAAGATGCCAGCAAGATGCAATCTCTTGCAGAAGAGCTAGTAGTAGGAGTCCAATCCTGGAGCTATTCAAATACAAGATAATCAAATAAAATGGTGCAAATTGCAGGGGGAAAAATCCATTTCCAGTATCAACACCACAATGACAAAATTGATGGCATCTATACCTCTATAAAGGCATTTACCACCATTCCAGCAGCAGAGCAGTCAAAAACATATATTGAGGGTGTCTTTAACCAGGAATCAAGATCACTGATGGGCAACGGGATATACTGTGTGTAACTCTACATCATATAAGTTACAAATGACATCAAAATCTGGTATACAAAATGATACATAAATTGCATCTAATAAATTTTGGATCAGTACAAAAACCTTGTTGAACAACCAAATTTCACCATTGGCAGTTGGCTTTGGTACACCGTGTCCATTATAATGAAACAGTACTCTTTCAGATTCAGCATATTTACGACATGTATTACAGAGTTTCTTTACTTCTTCGATAGTAGGGTCTAACTGTATCTTGTATTTTGCCTGACAATTTGTTTTATTTAGATAATGCCAAAAAGATCAGGAATTAAAATAAATCATTGAGTAAATAAATAAAAATGAAAAAGGAACAAATAAATGCATAGCAATGCTTCGCTCACCCTTGGTTGCCACCTTTCATATTGATAACTTAAGGTTTTACCGATTGTTTCGAGTGCTTTTTGAGGTGCCATAGAAAATGGATCTGCAAGAAGATAGTGATTGAGGTGAACAGAATGAAGAAAAAATACAAACGAAATTTTAGGGTAAATAGTAAAGTTAGAAGTGCAAAAATTTCGAGTGCAAAAATTTCGAGCACTTTAAGTTGAGATTTAGACAAAGAAAGCCAAATAGTATCCCAGAGTGTGTTCAATAAGTAGTACGTGGGGCAGTAAAAATTGCAGATAGTGCAGTGTCTCCCCTAAAACCAACTCCAGTAAGGAAGGAAATAAAAATAAAGAGTGAAAAGCAAAGGTACAAAGCCAAAACTTTACAATAAACAAAATAGACTTGAGAACATTCAGCAACGAACAGGTTTTGTCTAAGCAGTAACTATTTAGTTCATGAAATAGGTAGTTTAACAAAACAATAACATCAGAGTAAATTTGATTTGAAGCAAAACTATGTAATTAACAGTCAGAAGTGATCATCTATCTCGTCAATAGGGCAATACGAAAACGAAACATATAACACAAATTATTCTCATAAATACATTTGATTTGACATCCCACAAAACATTTAATATCTGAAAGATACTTCATCTTAACCTACAAGCCGGTCATGGTTCAGAACTGTAAAATTGGGCTTTTTAAGAAGAGACCTAAAACAAAGGAGAGAGATAAGAGTTGAGGATTCTTTGCTCTTAATTAGGCTACACTTAAGATGGAATGATAAGTGCCTTCACCTCCAATAATCCATAACCATATACCTAGAGTCTGAGACAACTCATCAAAACCCCATCGTTCAGTTCAATTGCCACAATAAGTATGACAGAAAGCTGAACCTCAAGCAGAACAAACAAGATCTAATCATACATTTCGGCACGTCATTTTCATGGCCTATTGGTGAATTTCCTTGAGGGAGGAGAAGGGATGCAAAAGGTTAGACACCATAGCTAATCTTTCAAAACGAAGAAATTAGCTGTCGCTTCCCTTCTTTTTCCTCCAATATTACAAAAATAAACTAAATGCCCTTGATACTAGAGTCTACAGTATTTTCATTCTGTATGCAATGGTACACCAGTAGATATCCATATTTTACAGAACACTAAAACAAATGAAACCTCTTTGGAATCTCTGATTCCTCTAACTGCTAAGAGAACTATACAGAAAATAGAGCCCAAGATGCCAAACAAGAATATCACTTCTTATACAAAACATCAAATACTTCACCTACGTTTGCAATTGCAAAGACAGGTTCATATAAAAAATATATAGCATTCATGTCAGAGACTCATTTTAGACTCAGAAATTAGTGAGTTCAAAACAATCTAGGGAGTAGGGGCGGGAAAATGATGATGTTACCGAAAAATATGTAGAAATCTGTTTAATAGATGTATTCTCATTATTGATACCATAATGTAAGACATGAAAGCAAACACTCCGATGAAAGCAGTCAGCAGTTAATTTTTTTCTAGAGAAGATAGGTTTAAGGCAAAAGTAGGTAAGACCATAACGGTAGGCAAAAACAAATGAGGAAAGACATATTAGAAAGAACAGAGTGGCAGGTTAGGAAAGGTCCCCTGCAGCAATATTTTTCATGTAAGCTTATTAATTTAAAAGAAAAAAAATGCAGTGAAGCCATTATACAGTGCAGGAAAAAAACGGAAATGAATCAAATATAGTATAGCCTATCAGGTTCTCAATAAATGAATATTTGGAAAATGAAAGAACAAAATGATGCAAAGATCAATATATAGTATATAAAATAACAAGCACCAACTCAACTAACATAAACTTAAACTGAACATACAATATTTACATATCAATATATTGACAGAAGAACACGCAACCGAGGATGGAAAATTCAAGTAACAATTTGAATCCCTATACAAGAGAAACAATTGAAAATCCAAATAAATAATAATACATGGCGCAGACATAATAACTCAGGATGCAACCATGTACCTATCCAGCACTCCATTCTAGCACAAGGTGATATTTTTATTACATCAGGAGGATCAACAGTAATATTTAGACAAAGAACGAGTGCAACACATCCTGTCTTCATCTGCAATAGCAATAAAGTTAGCACAATTAATTTAAAAAGCATGTTCAGAAGAATTAAAGAGAGAAACGTGAACCTAAGTGAATATATAAATATTTTTTTACGCATTCCATTTCCAAATATGCCCCAAATAGCAATCACTCAACTTTCTTTTGTTTGTACTGTTCAACAAGTAATGTTTCTGTGGTCAACTGACTCCTATTATTAGTGTTCCTCGAACAACATTGTCTCTCAAGTGGTGGTGGAAAACTTAATATATCAGTACCGATAGAAATAAAAATAACAATAATAAACTGGTGCAAGTTTTCAAATAATAGCTAAGTCAACTATCCTATACAAGGGATGCTTGGCTTGAATATTTCTGCACTATGCTAGACTTTCTTAAGCCGCTCTAAGGCTGTAAAGTGTAAACGTCTCAATCTGACGCAAGCTTAAGTGAATTCAAGCTCATTGAAAACATGAAGGAGTCGGACCAAGCTAGCATAACAGACACATTTTCACATTCAAACTCAGTTTGTTTCCAAACAAGTCAAGTTGAACCCTCCCTCCCTCTCTGTGTAAGTAACTCAATCTGACCCAAGCTTAAGTGAATTAGAGCTCACTGAAAACACAAGGAGCCTAGTTAAGCTCTCTCTCTCTCCCTCCCCCTCTCTCTCTCACACACACACACTGAGGTGCTCCCATTTCTTGTCTGCTTCATCGATATTCCTCCTATTACTTGTCTACTTCATTGATATTTCTCATCATCTTATAACTTTGCCAATAACCACCAAAATCACCATCATTTCAGTCTTCTTACCATGAGATACTCATATGTACCAAAAATATAGAAACTATGGGCCCATATTTCTGGGTTTCGGTATCCTATTTTTTGTGTTTTAATGCCTGAAGTGGTTAGATTATCAAGCATATTTAAATATATGACTTTGAGAAGATTAAGCTCCTCATAAAACAAAATTTATAAACTAAGTTCAAGAAAATTAGGCTAATGGGCTAAATATTGAATGAGTAAAGAACAATTTAGTGACTTTAGAATAAAATATTAAACTATCAGTTACGTAAGCTTTTAGTTATTATATTGATGCAATTGACAAGTACCTTAATGATTAAATCAGCACTTAAAATATTAAGCTCTTATTTTCAGCTTTATCAATCAAGCCCTTATTATCTGAATATTGTGCCAGTATTCCTCAAGTCGAATGGCACATGTTTAACATGTCGCATTTTTTTACCCATACCAAAAGGAATGAACAAAATTGCAGCAGATCTAATACATAGACGAATTTGTGTGCCAATATTTAAACAATAGGAAAACCTCAAAATATAAATATATGATTTAGCTTATCTGGAATGATAGAAACCAATTACTTTGAACTATTTACTAGTTCCAACCCCAGAAGGAGCAAAAGAATGCTCAACACAGATTGCACATTGACATATCCATCAACCTTCACATGTGCCAATAAGGAGGAGAGTTTGATACCAAGACAATTTTATAAGAAAGGAGAAACAAAATATTATTGTTGTGTGTGTGTGTGTGTTGGGGGGAAGGGGGAAGACAGAGAAAGAGGGGGGGCATGGAGGCCAGGTGGCGCAAAAGAAGACGATAATCAAGGATATAACTGATATATCACTACAGGAAGGAAGTAAACGATATCAACGTGAAGGAACAAAAAGATGAAAATGTAATGACCAGGATTATCAGTTTCATTTGCCTCCCTGTTTATGCAAGATTGATTCCAGAGAACAGAAATTGAAACTCACATTGTCAGGACTAGCTTTTTAGAAGAGTCTATTAGTTAGTAGTTACAAAGTGGGTGTATGACAGCATGTATTCATTTGTATGCAAACTGGGATGATAATGAAATTACTGTCAGAGAATTACTCAGTTCTCTCTCTAGAAACCTACAGTTCTAGTGTCCCTCTACTGGACTTTCTGGACTTTGAACAGATCAATTAGAGCAATTACGATCTCTGGATCTTCTTCTTCCTCCAATGATCAAGCTCCAATAGTGCTCATCTAACTCTTCCCTGAATTCTCTCTACCACAATCTACCGACTTTGCAGTTCTCTGCAAAATTTCTCTTCTCCAGACTCGATTTTGTTGATTGAGCATTTTGCGATCCCAATATCCACTAATCTTCCTTCAATTTGGATTCTCACTTCTTGCTCCGTTCTAGTGACCATCTTCTACCTTTCACTAATTTGATCACGAATCTCTCGAATCAAATTCGTCTGCTCTACAAGTTTTCCAACATCATAACCACCATAAGGCGAGACAGGTCCAACAAAAAATTCCTTGAAATGCAATACCAAAAGAAATTGGGCTCCATTTTGTGATTTTCCCTTTCGCATGTGAAATTTTCGTTAAACTGGTCCTGAAATTATTCTCATTCAGTTTTAATTGTTGGAGAACATTGCGAGCGATAGAGATCAAAATATTTAGGATTGTAGTGCCCTGATTCTATTCGATTTTTCCAACTCCGACTCATGAATTACTCTCTTAAGAAACGATTTCATTTCTAGTTGTGTGCGCACAACGATAAAATTATTGAATCCTAACTGTTCATTTTTGCTTCTTAATTGTTTCTTGAGAATCAATTTCACAAATCTTGAAGAATAAAGCGCCAACATCTCAGTTTTTTCCGCAGAAATTCTCAGATAGAAGAAATTTTTTTCAATTACAAAGATTATATCAGCGTAGTAAGGTTCACACCATGGCAAATTGAAAATTTAGTCAACATCGCACGACTTCTTCACGATCTCGCACAACATTGCACGACTTCTCCACCATCACACGACTTCAGTATGGCGATTTATTTGGTGTCACTGGATCGGGTCATCTTCTAACTTTTCCATTTCTTTGGTCTTGCGGTGTTTGTGGGCTGTGGATTTTGACATTTTGTGGTCCGGCTGCTGGCTATTTATGTTTAAAAAGGATTTTTACTAACCATTAAGTACCTATTAATTATTTAATAATATTACTATATAGCAGTATACTACATATTACATTAGTGATTACTGAATTGCTTAATTACTAAATAAAGTCTAATACTCCATTTGTCCCAAATTAAATCACCCAATTTGATTTTGATGGTCAAATTGATTATTTTTTGACTTTACAATTTGACAAATACATTTATATTTAAACATTTACAAAAATTGGGTCTTATAGCTAATTTTATGAACTTTCATGTGGTATAAATATTGTCATTTATATCTTGATAAATAGTAGTAATTGTGATTTTAAAATCGATTCGTTTAATCATCAGTGTCAAAATAGAACATTTATTATGGGACGGAGGGAGTATTATATATCTATACTACTTTGAATTAGTATTTAGTATAAATTTTAAATTTTTAAATATTAATTAATTTAGATTCATATTCTTTTTTCCTTCTTTTGATAAATTATTTCTTTTTTGTAGTTTGTCCATTCTTTAGTATTTGTTGATAAATAAAATAATGGTATATTGGTATTCTAAGTAATGGCTACCTAGTTACTGAAACATATAACATTGTTGTTTAAGTTTTGAAAATAGAAAGAGTTCAAAAATTTACATATTTTTACAATTTATTCTTTAGCGCCGCTCGTCGCACTACGCCTTGGACATCGCGGATCTTTTCATGGTTTAGATGCGGTTGCCGCTCGCCATTAATTACACTGGATTATAATAATGAAAAAACTACAACAATATGATGAAAGACTGTATGAATTTGATGAGAAATTTGATATGATAACAAAAGTCATGAGTTATGTTGTGCATTTAAATGATAAAGCCTAAAGGCATTGAGCAAGACTTCAATAATCTATTTGGTGAGAAATGTTGAATAAAGCCATAGAGGAAGAAGGCAATTGGAGAAAAAGAGGCCAAATGAATGTGAGAAACAAAATGATTGTAAATGAATAGTATGATTTGGAAGGAAGTGAAAGAGAAGTTGATAAATTGAGTGCTCTTATCTTAATGATAGATGATGGAGAACTACAATGTGATGAAGTATGATACTATGATTAAGCACCTGCCTACATGACTAAGGAGATACTAACGCAACTCCATCACGGGACGTAGAGTTCAGTGATTGGCAGCTTGATAGCAAGCATGAAAGGGAATGTGTGAAGCACGTACAAAGGATGGCAAGCCTTCCTTTGAGAAGTCAGAAGTGCCTCTGGGACATGATTTCTGAATCAAGAGAACTGCTGACCTAGAAGAGCAGCGTTTTTCCATAAGAAAAATGCAAGTAATAAGAATCAAGGGTCAGCAAGGTGGAAAGACAAGAAAGTGCGAGTCAAAATTAGAATTGAAATCAAACGTGGCATATTCTGCAATATTCTCCATTCGTTTTGGTAATGTTATGACTGGAAATATGGCTCAGACTTGATTCACTTCAGTTTCTGAGGTGGATGTTGTAATGGAAGAACATGGATTGATCCTACTGCTTGGTGATTATTCTCAAACATGGAAACAGCTTTGAGTGGAAGTTCAGGAAATTGCTGCACAGCTATATGTGATTCAGAGTGGAGTAGAAGTTAAGAGGATGATACGGGTTTTTGAACATGGAGGAGAAGTTCATGCAAGGAAGTTTTTGGTGTAACGGGAGCTGCCTTAATAGCAAAGTAATGAGAGCGGCAGAAGTATCAAGAACTGGATATTCCGTTACAGACCTTGAGCGGTTGACATTCCAATACAGACCTTGAGTGGTGGACATTCTGTTACAGACCTAAAGTGGTGATAAAAGACTCTGCTGATGATTCTGGGAAGCGACAACCATGAGCTTATGGGCGCTTTAAGGAGTGGGGATTAAAGTCTATTAGTTATTTAGTTAGTTATAAGGCGGTTCACGGGTGTATGATACAAATGTTTTGGTTTAGGTTAAGCTAGCCTCTGATTAATAGCTTGTGCTCATTTGTAATCAGACTTGGAATTGCTGTATCGGGATTGTTCTCGATTCTCTCTCTAGAAACCTAGGGTTTCTATTCTCTCTCTCTAGAAACCTAGGGTTTTATTCTCTCTCTCTCCTTATTCTGTTCTTAATAAAGTGCAGGTTCTAGACTTCAATCAGATCAATTCCTTGATCTGACACTAAGCCAGAAAACCACCAGCTATATAACAAATATCATTATTAACAAAATATAGATAGCAGCAGAGATTCACCATACAAAACAATGTTGGGGGTTTTAGCTATATAAAACAATACAAACAGTGATTATCTGAAAATGATTCTTCTAGAATACAGTTTATAACTAAGCGTGGACTTGGATAGAGTGTCCGGTAGGATGCAGGTACTTTAAAGAATCTAACATGGGTAAGCCTCAATTTTATCATGTTTTTACACTAAAATGAAGTGTCCCACACCCTTGACCGAGTGTCAATTTTGTCAAATATATCAGTTGTTCCTCCTTGTGCTTGATGTGAGAAACTGTTATCACGCACTACCTCATAATTTCTCCCCAAAGTTTGATCTCTCCAATTCCATAACAAACCTCTCTATATATTCATGTTGCCACTAGGCCCCTCCTCAAGTTCAAACCTACCAATAGACCATGACCACTAAACCTTTTGGATAAAGATGTGGTTCCAAAGGAGTACATATGGGCCTCAAGAATCCTAACAAGTGGCATCAGGTAAGGGACTCAATCATGGGTTTTGAATGATGTGGATGGACTCAACAATAAAGAGGCTATATGTGGTGGACGAACGATGGCTATATGCCTGTACAGTAAATTCGGTGAGCTAAGTCCATGTCAAGGCCCATAATGGAATGAAATCTTATGATGAATGTACTCTTTTTTTCAAAATGGTGGAATCTCTCCCATAACTCTTGGTGGATCAAACATGAGATGTTGGAAACGAGCTTGTCAACTAGAAAAAGTGGTGGGCCAAGCAAAGCACTTGGACCCTTGGTGAATCCAACGAGTGATCAAATTTAGTAAGGCGTGGGTTGTCAGTTGGGAGACATGATGGTGGAGCTCGACAGTCTATAGACTTACAGAGTACAGTTTGATCATGCCAGGGAGCTCGGTGGTGATGTGAATATATTGAGAAGATCAATGTCAACATCGAGAGGTTACATATTCGGGGAGGTTGGGGGGGACTGATGGAGTAATACGTGATGGACTAAGTACATATATATTCTAATGGATCATTACCTACTAGATGGGTATCAAAAAACGTAAACATAACTGGACTCGATGAGCCTGGTTTGCTCAATACTCAATAGCAACGACAAAAATTGTTTATGCACTATTGGAATATTTTATATTAATGACAAACCATCTAAAATACTACAAATAATTAGGCAATCAAAACTATGAGTGTCGAACAAGACTCCCACGAAGTCTACTTGTGCAGAGTTTAGAAGACATCCTACAATCTCAAATTTCCATCCTGAGTCCATAGACATGCCCTAATAACTGCTGATATATGACCACCATTCATTCACTGATTTTTCCAAAACAATGTGCAAGTTCTGCAAGCATTTGACATCATAACAAAAAATGCATTTATACAACAAATGATGCATAACATTTTCAACTCAGCCAAACAATCATATTACAGCACAAACAAAAGTAATTAAACAAAGCAGAAGTTGTACAAAAACAACTAAGCAGCTTACTCTGTCTTTAGGGCGCCACTTAGAGACCAACCCACTATGTGACGGACCAGAGGGTATGCAATCCTCAAAAGCCTCGTGTCTAAGTTCACACAGTACGGTGGTTTGGGGCAGATACGCCATGCTTGTGGCTGTGCCATGGCCATAACTACTAGTTGCCGTATCCGAATCCCTAACATTCCTATCCCTGACATTTCTTTCAGCATCATCTTCATGGTTAGTACATTCATCCAAGTGATTAGAAACCGCAGATGATGACTGCGAAAAGCGAAAAGCCATCAAATCTCCCAATGCCATTCGAGAATCCTGGTTTTCCAGAAACTTCTTCAACCGGGAAGTTACCAGATCCTTCAACCTTGCCCTAAAGGAACCCTCATATCAAGGATCAAGGATATAACACCATAAACACTAGCTTAGGATTGCCAATTGAAAAATCGAAGCCTTCTTTTTCTCTTTCGGAACAGAGAAATACGACGATGATGATGATTGTGCAGTTGAATCAACAGAGACGCTGAACAAGCGGCTTAAGAATCTTCCGAGAAACCTGAAAAATCGAATTTAGTAGTGCCGTGAGAAAAATACTGTACAGAGCTGTGAAAACCCTAAGTTGCTGGCCACACCAAAGAGCAGAGTTCGAAATAGTGGATTTTGTAAAAATGAAGAGAGAGAGAGAGAGTTTATTTTAAAAAAATAAGAAAATTTAAAATAAAGAAACTACTACTCCGCAGCGATAAAATGTATCGTGGTCCGTGAAAATCTATCTTACGTCCATACACGATGGGAGTTCTTTTTCTATTTATTTTGAAGGAAAAAATAGGAGTAAAAATTTTATTTGTACAAAATCCTTCTAGTTATTTTATGATAATATTAAATTATAAAATTCACTCTCCTATTTCTATTGATTTAAAAATTTTGTATATGCAACGGCCTTCATTCCCCCCTAAACTCTATATTTAATTACTTGAATGTCAAAAATCTAAAAGGAAAATGCTTCAATCATATACAATGGTTATGTTTATTTTTATTTTAAGTTTAGATAATCTAAATTTTAATAGTGTAATTTATACTAAAAAATCTATAATATTTAAATTATATAAATACGAATCAAACTTATCTTATTTTAAAACTAATGGAAACATCATATTATTTGTAGTGGTGCGTACACTATCCACATAAAACATGAAAATATTGTAATTACACTATATACATTTGAGATACTAAAAATATAAATATACACAAAATGAGGCAAAAAATAAAGTGGATTATAAAAAATACATTACATTTGATCTTCAAGAAAAATAGTATAAATAGCTTTGAGATTCACCTTGATTTTCTTATTTTCTATGATATTTCCTCATGCTTCTCTCATTTCAGTTTTTGCTATGGGAGCTATTAACAACACAGGAGAGAGTAAAAATGGAAGAAACAAAAAATGATAAGATCTCCCCATTCTTTTTCTCTATTTTCAATCAAATCATTTTCAGCGCCTCATATGTAATTTGATCATGTAATTAATCTATATTCTTCATATAAGTAGCAATATTGATAATTCGTTCAGTTGAATATTGAAAATATTTATTGTTTCCACTGCCTCCGTACTAGCACTACTTGAACTAACTTGATCAAACTCAAAAGGATAGACATAATGTGCATATGTATCGCATTCATCCTCCACTATCATATTGCACATTATGATGCACGCTTGCATAATGTTAGCCAATTGTTTAGTATCTCATAACAGTGTTGGATTTCATAATATTGCAAACTGTGATTGGAGCTCAAATGCACGTTTCACATATTTACGAATTGACTTTTAAAATTGTGCGATGGATTTGACGAAATAAGCTCATTATGGATATCTACCAGCAGTAAGGTAGTATCTCATGTTATATTGATTGTTATTAATTACAAAATTAACTTGTGGGGCAGTCCCATTAAACACATCATCGAAAACAGGAGAACGATAAAGGATATTTAGATCATTGCATGAACTTGGAACGCAGAAAAAAAATATGTCATATCCATAGATCTTGATATGCAACTGCCTCAAGTATGATTGTTGATGTTCCACTACGCCCTTAATACATTCCTCGCCAAGTTGCTGGATATTTTTTTCACTCTCATTGCATACAATCAATACTTTCTAGCATGCTTGGGAATCCTCGTTACTCGTCAATGTGCAGAAGCCCGCTCAAGTCTGCCTCTGTTAGCCGACCCATATATTGCTCACCAAATTGCTCAATGATTGCCCTTGCAAATTTGGTTACGCATTCTCTTGTTGTACTTTCACTAATACGTAGATATTCATCAACCGCATCAGCAACAACACCATATGATAGCAATCATAATGTTGCAGTGTATTTTTTAAGATATGTTAAACTCATCCTTCTAACAATGTCTAAACGTTATTGGAAATATGGATGATTCTCTAATACATTAACAATACGAAGAAATAGATGCCTATGCATCTTGAATCTTCTTCTGAACATTCTTTCATCATAAACATAATTAAGAGCAAAATAATCAACAAAAAGTCGGTTGGAGTCGTTTTCACGATTTCTATCGTGTTGTCTCCTTTTGTTTGAAATTGTTTGCTCACCTTTGTTAACGATGAACATTTGTTGAACTTCTTGATGTATTGCTCGTGGAATTGTTCGGCGAATTACCTATTCAATTTCTTCATCACCAGTATTATCCCATATTCTTCTTCTTCTTTAGTCCATTTTCTAATATGGTAGAGAAATGAAAAATAGTTGGTTGAATATAGAAGGGATTGAGAATTGTGAAAAAACTAGTTAATTCTTGTTTATTATATAGAAAATAAGATGCATTGGATACCTTTGAATTTTTCTTTTTCACATGTTATCGATTAGTGTCATGATATTGACAAATGTGTCATTTATTGCCATGCTTTATCGATGAAAGTTTATGTATTGCATTGAATGCCAAACATAATATTGACCAGTCTATAGAATGAGTGACATATCATAATGAATTATGTCCTTTTATTGTCATGCTTTATCGGTGGGAGTTGATGTATTGCCTTGAATGCCAAATTTTGATATTGACAAGTATGTACAGTGAGTGACCTAACATTGTAATGTAAAAAACTTATGTGTTATGGCATCCTTCTCACGTTTAAACATATCATTTTATTCGATGCAAAAATAAAGTTTACATTCAATCATAAAGAAGCATGCATCTTAAAGACAATAAAAATGATATATATAATGTGAATTGTTCACGGACGAGTAAAGTAGTTTCCATCTTTATTTGTGAGATTGAAATTATTATAAGGAGAATGCATTGTCCCATCCCAACTTGTTACCAAAGCTTTCTTTGGTAACACGTTGCCTGTGTGGAAGATTTCTCATCAACCTTATTTTTTCCATTTTCACGAAGAGGTGGTGGAGATTGCTAACTCATCATTACAAAATGCTTAGAGAGTTTTGAGGATAAGAAAAATACGCAAAAAATAATGGTATGCATTAGTCATTATATATCTTATAAGTAGTCCTTGTGAGCATTGGATTCCAATTAATGTCTGCATTGGATTCCCTAAAAAAAATTTCAAAATGAGTTATTGCGATACTGTTCACGTGCAGAGTAAAAGTTTAGAGTTCACATGACATTATTTAATTGACTTATTATTTATTTATTCATTTCATTAAAAAGAGATATGATACATGATAACAGAACTACTATATAGTTGGCGATAACAACATAATAACATTACAAACACAAACACTACAACAAAATAAACAAACAAGTCATCCACATTGAGATGACATATTCAAATCTGACATGCCAAATTCTCTAGCTAACTTGTGATACATTGATTTCTCTCAATCACTGAGATTGTTTTCACCCTTTTTGATGAAATCCCTAAGCATCGTTGACTTTTCAATCTTAAGTTCAACCTCTGTCCGTTTTTCAACCAAGCGCTCTTGTGCTTCCTCGTTAATTAGCATGCGCTCAATAAACGCATCTGTTAGAACAAAATAAGCTCAAGTGTTTGTAGAAGGGGGGGATAAATGCAAACAGTACAATCTTTTTGCTCTTTTTAAAGTTTAGTTGGCACTAATTAGAAACAGCTACTATGAACAGAAAAACAATAAAGTATGAACACACAGATTCAAGTTAAAATAATTGTATTAAAATTTGAGATTTTTCTGAAAATCTGTATGATCACAAATATGATTAAACAGCTACAAATTCTATAATGAAATTACAGCTTCTATTTCGCACTCACTAGCTTCTAAACTTTCTTTGAAATATTTCTCTCGAGATCTATTACAAAGCTTCTCTCTAGTGATTTGTGTGCTTCTCTCTTTTTGTTTGATTTGTTGGATTGATCTCTCTTTGTGTAATGAGAACTCCTTTGCATATATAGAAGATCAGAAGTTGAAACCACGTGTGAAGGCGTGCTGCTCTTTTCAACTTAACCGCATATATGTCACATCGTTGTCCTTTGGAAACTATGTGTCAGACTGCTGCTACTTTTGTTATTTCTTTTTCTTCCTTTGATCTGCGTGCATTTAACGTCTGAGAGTTCTCATTGGACCATAACAAACTTCAAGAAATATCTTTCCAGTTAATATCTCTTGCTTCTAAGAACAAGCTTCGTTGATTTGAGTGTAAGTCCTGATGACGAGTGCATGCTGTCATAACCATCCATTGACAACCAGCCCTGATGGACTTGATCAGTGCTTCTGGATCCCCTGATTATTACAGACTGAATTAGGGCTTCAACCTTCACTTAAGTTTTACTCAGTGCTTTTTGATCCACTGATGTTATGTTTGCCTACACACAATGATGGCTTCCACTGATACAGTGTTGAGCAATTCCCCTGATGGGTTAGCCTGACACTGTCATACCCTGAAGTCTCACCCTGACGGGTTGGTCTGCCTTCGTCATCCCCTGATGAGTTTCCCTTGATGGTTTCCCCCTTATGGGTTCCCCCTGATCGGTTCCCCTAACGGTTCTTAATCATCGAAACTTTGTTTAGAATATCTGATGTGCGAAATACTTTAACTGTTATTAAGTAGCATCAGACATTCTTCTTCACTTTGTCAAGTCCTTTAGATGTTCCATTTTTTGATTTGTCTTGTGAAGTGATTGACCATCCCCTGATGAATAAGATTATCATTAGTGGATGCAAAACGTGTGCTGATCTTAAGGTTTATAATATACCTTAAGTATTTACATGTGCACAATTTATTTCCTAAACATCATCATCATCAATTAACTCTAACAACATCCAATGAATTTGTCAAAGAATTTTGTGCAGCAGACTCTCCGTTCATCTGAATTTAAAGGCACATGTTTAGTCAAAAGTGATCAAAAATCGACCGGATCCGATTACATAATATTCCTCTTCCCGGTACTACCTAAACTTACTTGGATTGGAGGGACATGAGATGTTGTAGATGATTCCAATCTTATGTGCGATTCCCATTTTTGATATTTTCGTAGCATACGTCACTGGGGCTTCAAGATAAATCATTGACCTTCCTCACCTTGGAACAACTGATGTGCCTCGTTCACAACATCATCATCACCCATCCCGCTCCTCCTTCTTCTCTTGACTGCACTATGGTATCCAATCCATTTTTGAATTATAGGAGTCATTCTTCTCCACCGAGATCTAAGAGATTCAATGTTCCTATGTGGAACTAATGAACCATCTTTTTTTGTGGATTTGTTGTAGACTTTTTTGACCTTTTTTCACAATGAAAGATGTTTCTGCCCAGTGCCCTTCACAGGATCAGTGGATACATTCATATAAGATGATATGACAGCTTCATCTTCATAAAGTTTGAATTGCATCTTTTTTTTGGAAGCGAAATTTTCAAAACTAGAAGGATCTATATGCTCCACTTCCTCAATATTATTAACAACTTGAGGATGATGATTCCCTTATGAAGGAAAATTTGGGTGAAAAGACTGTTGTGTAAGGACATATGGCATTCTTCAATATACAAAATTTTGGTATAGTTGGCTCAAAGGATCGGTGGGAGGATTTTGGGGAAGTGAGTAACTCATATTTGAAGGAAACTGATATTGTTGGTTCAAAGGACCAGTGATAGGACTTTGGGAGGTGGATAACTAATATTTGAAGGAAACTAGTATTGTTGATTCAAAGAATTAGTGCGAGGATTTTGGGGAGATGGGTAACTCATATTTGATGGATATTGGGAAGATAATTGTGGATACCGACTTGCATTTTGGGATAACATCCGCGAAAATTCACAAAAAATTGGTGTGAAAGGGGAACGTGGTGAATTATTATCATCCATATTATTTTAAAAAGCATAAAAAGTTGAAGAAATTTTTTTTATTTAAACAAAAAAAGACTAAGGAAGATTTATGAGAGGATTTAAAGAGAAACCTATGAGATTTATTGAGAATTTATGATATTTACAAGAGATATCTGAAACTTGTGAGAACCTATGCAATATGGATCTCTATTTATAGAACTCAAAAAATGGTGAATTTAGGTATTTTTATTTTTATTTTTAAAGTTGTGAGTCAAAAGTTATAGGCTATTCAAGAAAAATAGAAAAAATTATTTAAACACAATACATGTGTCTTGTGCTAATTAGTTAATAATGGTGGATAAAAGTGATGTGGAATAAGTTTTTTAATACCGCGCTGCACATGCTCTTAGGAAGAGATAAGCTTGATTTTCTAGTAGTAGCTCTATGATAGGCTAGTATTATACTTGTATTAATTTTTGGGTGTCTACATACTTAATCTTTTCTCTCTTTTTTCTTGATTAACTTAAAACTTTAAAAGTAAAGAGTTCGTGTCTTTTACAATAAACTGTTGTGATTGCTCTATGTAATATCTTAATTATCAATAAAAATTACTCGGTCATGCTTCCAAGAAAAAACAAAGAGAAAAGATATAAAAAATTCTTATGCGTTACATTATTTTGAAAATAATTCTCGTCTAATTGTAATAGTTTTCAACACTTCTCATCATATTTATGTTACCATATCTTTTAATGTTATTATGTACAATGTTGTTATATTGGGGAAAGAGATTACATTATAAATGACCATAGTAACATAATAATATGATGATAATATAGTAACATAAACTGCACGGAAAATCGAAAAGTGTTATTACTTATATAAACTGCAGGGTGATTATTTTTATTTTCTGATAACGGAATTTTCTGAAAAAAAGATGACTTGATATATGGCGAAGGCCCACATTAAACGTATACCAACTTAACTGAAATATATGTGAAATACAAGTGAAAGCAAAAAAGATGAGGACACTTAGCCCACTCAACGTACAAGTGGTCGGTTTAAAAAGAATGGAGGAAAACCAACTTAAATGTGGATGTAAAAATTTGGGTTTGGGTTTTGTATTTTGTTTGTAATATCCTTCCGTCACTCTGTCACGAAAATAAATAAATTTGTTCCTATAATATAATTGTAATATCTTAAATTTTGAGTTGAGCTATAATATGCTGAAAATTTAAACCATCAAATGTTTATTTTATGGAATTCAAATAAAACTAGTACAAAAATTAAATATCATGCCCAAATGTAATAGGATGATTTAAAATTTTGTAGTGATGTAACTATTGTTGAATATTATAAGATGTAAACGTGTCCGTAAATGTACGTCTATTATTGACATAATGGTCTTTTGTAGTTGAGTTTAATACAAAATTGCAAGAGATCGGAACACAAAATTATTTGATTACGAGCAAATAATAATTTGGGTAAAATGAATTGCATTTTTTGTGGTTTGGCTTAATTCATATTGCATCATTTATGGTTTAAAAATTTCTAAATAATCGATTGTAATTTTAAAAATATTGTATATTACTACTTGTCTGTTTTTAAAAATGACATTTATTGACAAATTTATAAAATAAATTAGTTACAAATAAGCAACAATGTGCTAAAGTACTTTTATAACAACATATAATTATTTGGTTGTTTTTAAAACACAAATGTTACAATATAAATCAGGCCGCACCATAAAAGATGTAATGCATTATACATTAATATTTTTCAACTGGCCGTAGTTATTGTCGTATGAACTAGAGTGTACACCAATATTCGTAATATATATAATCATAGCAAGAAATTCCTTATGATACATAAACTGATTTGTATTTCTAGACTAACAAATGTATAATGTTAATTCTTATCTTTATCAACTAATTTAGTATTACCTATATTTAAATAATAAATAATATTTAATTTAGTATTATCTTTTGTTAATGTTAATGTTTGAGAAATCGTTATCGTGGTCGATCGTATTGCATATGCGTGTAACTCTTAAAATTTCAAAACAAGGAAAAGAAAATTTTACATAAAGATATGGGCTACGCTATGAACTTTTGTAGTCAAATTTATCCGTAATCACGATATATGTTATGCTATGTTTCAAAATTAGATACGTTTTAAAATTTTATATTAAGATGATGACATATTAAAGTTTAAATTAATTTTAATTTAATTGATTTAGTTAATATAATTATTACAATCTTGTAATTTATGACAAAAATCTTTATTAAAATATAATTTGCATTTAGAATTTTCATAGATTTCATTAATTTTAAACTTTCATATCCCGTCGTTTAACTTTAAAAAATCAAAATGTATATCTGATTTTGAAACGTAGAGAATATTAACTACATATATGAGATAGTATAAATGAATTACAAAAATAGAATCTATTTTTAGTTTAAAACTTTAAATGGTTAATTACTAAATTCAACAACCATTCGTTTACCTTTACCACTACAAATTACTCATTTTGTCCCAAAACTAAAGATATACTAGTTTGAAAACTTGTGTACAACACGTAATTTATTATTATTAATTTATTTATAATTATTTTTTTGAATAGATTAGTTTAATTAATAATTTATATTATAATTGACTTAATTAGCATTCATTAATCATAGTAAATTATATTATTATTTGTTATTATCAATTTCATCATAGTTATTTTAATCATACAATTAATTTGATTATGTTATTATTAATTTAATTGTAATTTAGTTTGTAAATAAGTTTATTTTAATCAATCTAATTCGTAAAAGATTATTGTTAATTAATAAATTAGTATAAATAGATTGATTGATAGATAAATATCAATAGTCCGTAAGTGAAACCACTCTTGATCAATTTGATTCGTAATGAAAAAATAAATAAATCAATAAATGATAGGCCATTGCCTTCTGTGAATCTTATTTCATTTCAGTGATGGTGTTTTCAAATCATACAATCCAAGTGCTATTAAAATTTTGCCGTTAGTAATTTTAATCGATTTTTGTAGTATTTTTAGTATATTCATTGACAACATTAATAAATACAACATTAGTATTACTAAATAATATGTTAATATAACTAATTGATATATTAAAATTACCAAGTGATCCATCAATGTTACTAAATTTTTAAAAAAATACATAACTTGGATGTTATTTTGATATTACAACTTGATAGGCTTGTCATTCTCTCTAAATAAATAGATTAGTATAAACATGATAGCCCAATTTGTATAATTAGATAGATTAATGCTAACAAATAAAATTAAAGAGTCCTCAGGAGCGTGTTATTTTGTTATGAATTAGTAGATTAGCATGGATTTCTCTTTTAATATAGTATTATTTGTGAATATTATAATTTTATTTGTAATATAAATTTATAAAAATATTAAAGTATAAAAGTTTATATTTAAGAATATATTCTTTGTATATTTTATGATATTTTATTTCAAATTTATTAAAAGTAAAAAATTTCACTTCAAATTTTAGTTATAAAATTTTATAAATTTATTTTGTGTGAACTGAAATGTATTTCTATTTTTGAAACGAAGGGAGCAATAGATAGTAAATTTATATAACTCCAAAGAAAATGAAAAGAATATAAAACATCTGAAACACTAAGGCAGTGTATGAGAGTTTTTAATGAGGAGAAAAGATAAGATGAGAAAAATTAAAAATTTTATTCTCTCTGTTTATTCTCAAAAGTGAGTATAAAATTTTTAAACAACATAATTAAAGATTTTCTTTCCAAATCTTCTATTTTTTTACTTAAAAAGACAATATATCGATTAATTTTCTTTTCATATTTCTTCTTTAAAAAAAATTTAAAAACAACTTAATGATTGACTTTGTCTCGGTTTGCCATTTTTTTCCTCTCTAAATCTAAACTATAAGACACGGCTAAGTTACATCATAGTTTTGTGTCTATTATATATTTATAGCTATTCTAGATCGATGTCTAATTCTTATTATTTTAATTTTTTTTTCCATATATAGTTTATACAAACCTATTGAGCTTTGCAAAATAAAAACAGAAGTAGACAAAGATGATGATCATCACATGCATGCGTGAAACAACGAAACATATTCTACGGAGTACGAATACGCAGTACCTGCTGCAGTAGGTAGTTGAGCCAATTGACTCACCACACACACACATATATGTATATATGTGTGTGTGTGTATATATATATATATATATATGCGTTCGTTTTCTGTATATTAATTACAAACAGAATTGAAGCTTCCTAACATTAATTATATACTGAAGGCATGCAGAGGACCCCAAAATATAATATTAACAAATAAAGATCCAGATCGAGATTTTTTAGGAAAAGAATGGAGTATTAAATAAAGAGACAGGAACATGTAACCATCTTTCCTCTTCGAATTAAATAGTCACAAAAATGAGACAGGATTTGAAGATGCCACAATATCGCTGCATATATCTATAGCTTATAATTAAATTCAACAACTAAATGCCACCAGAAAGTGGTCCTCTTTTTTAATCTTTTTTTTCCATATGTAATATATAGTATATATCTCATAAATTGAAAGTATTTAAGAAAGTTAACTTTCTTTCAGCTACCAGTGTACAAACAAAGAACATATACTATTATATCTTATAATTAATCAATTATTAAGCTTGAGATCTTTGAAGGGCATTGCATTTATCTATATTTATGTTTTTACATCATGTTTGATTTAATTATATGGGTCAATTCTTGGCGAGTGTCAATTAATGAAAATAATTTTCGTACAATTCCTATAGTTTTTAACTATTTTCATTAAGTTTATATATATTATTATGTTATCATGTATAATTTTACTATCTATTGAACACAATTACAATGTAAATAGTAACATGGTAACATAAATCGTACAAAAAGAGTTATAACTTACACAAATTGCATAAGAATTATTTTTATTTTCTGATATTGGCTGAGAATTTTCTAAAATTATATTTTGATAGAATAAAAACCGAGCCATGCTTAATTACATGTACTATATGTTTAAACATATATAAGTTGTGATTGATCCATTACCATGTTTTCCTAATATTTTTGTAGACCGAGCAAAAATGGTAATGATAAGAGTAATATCTATGGGTCACCGTAAGATTTACATTTTTTAAAAAAAATTCTAGATGATATCGACCGCCTTTTACAGATATAAAATGATTCAAATTATTTATTTGTTCAATTAAATACTTTATATAATAAATATAAAATATACTGCGTATGATTTATTAATTAATCAATAGTTAACATATATGCTTGAGCTCAAGTAGAATAACAAAAACTCCTAATCTGTGCTAGTTGTTTAACTAACAAATTCTATTGTAACCAAACAAAAAAAATACAAAAAAGAAAAAAAAAACAAATTCTAGTTTCACTATATATATCTATACACACACACACACACACACACACCATGTAATCTGTATTATATAATAAAAAATCAAATAAGGCCATGAAGCGCACAAAAAATATAAATGCTACCATGCTGGCATAAATTAATTGCAAAGCACAATAAGGAAAAGGGGAGGTGTGTGCGTATTTCAGTATTCTGGTATACATACCTCACAATTTGCTCTGAAATTAATCCAATTCAATATTTTCTTGAAACTAACAATAGATATAGGACTCAGTCATTAGATAAGAGCAGGATGATAATGCAGGAAGCATAGATTTGAGTTGCCAGATTTGGTACGTAGTTGACTTTTACTACTACTACTACTAGGAGTATTAATTAAATTACTACCGTACGTACAATTATAATAACGATAACAACAACAAATTGCACCATTCAAGAAAAACGAACAATTAATTATAAATCTCTGATCCAACTTACAACATAATTAAACATATAGGAAATTAAAGATAATGAATTAAGTACAAGTAGTTGCGCGCCCATGTGGAGATGAACATGCATACAATTTGTTCGTTTCAATAATAAGTACCTTAATTAGATCCATCCATCCACAGGCAGCCGACAACAAAGGGTTGTACGTACGTGCATACGAACTTAATTCTTTGATTTGAATTCATGATCGGAAACAGAGCATTGATTTGGAAGATGTACGGCCAGAAGAAGAAGCTGGTCGATAAAAAACATCGTCGTCGAACAAAGATCCCATGCTCAAGTTACGCCTTTGTCCGTGACCCTTGTTGGGATTCATGGACTTGGTGGAGGAATAGGAGGAGGAAGTGGAGGATGAGAACGACAAGGACGAAGAAATAGGTGATTGGGGGCGTTTGGTTTTATGATTGAGATAACTAATTTTGAAAAACAGAATGTCTAGGATTTTGGATTTGTTCTTCAGGAGGTAGCGGCGTTGTTGTTGTTTTTTAGTTGGGTTTTGTTGGTCGAAGAAGTAGGAGGGTGGAGGAGTGAGAGGAGGAGGAGAGAGAGAATCAGTAGTAGTAGAGAAGAGTTTGTGTTTAGGGGTGCCTGGTTGTGTTTCCCATATGAATGGGATAGCACCAGACACATCTCCATAGTATACTCTAAAGGAAGGATTGGCTATGGAGGTTTCCTTTGACACTAGTCTTCTTCTGAACAACTTATTCTCATCTTCCACCTTCATTTCATGAAACCCACCACCAGCTGCTTTTTGATGTGAGAAATCTTGCTTCTTTAATTTCAACATCTTGATTGGTTTATATATTTGGCTCTACAGTGTTCTCCTACTTGTTTGTTTGTGTGTGTATATATATATATATATATTTATATATATATATGGTGAGGGAGATAGAAGAACAGAGAATTAATAAGTGCAAGTATATAGGTTAGCTGTGAGATATATTACGGACTCGGGGCCTTGAAGTCAATTTTTACTCCGGAGTATTTAGCTATACAATAAAATCATGAAGATTGATTCTTTTTATAATTATAACATCAAGATTTGTGTCAAGATGGTGTGGGAATAGCAGCTATTTGAATTGTAACAATATTTTAACTAACTTGAATTTGACCCCACCTGCCCTGCGTATTTATCGCTAACTTTGAAAAAATTTGAAGTTATTTAATTAATATTAAAGAATTGAAAGTACGTATATAATTAAATTTGGTAATGTGAAACAAAGTGTAAAAATAAAATTAAGGGGCAATATTGTTTCGCTAGCGCTATCTCGTGAAATTAATTTTTAAACATTGCACATATTTTAACTCTTTTCATTAAATTTACGTTAACATATAATTTAATATTATCATTTGTAATGTTTTTATTTGTTGAAAAAAATTATAGTTTAAATAATAATATCATATAGTAACATAATAGACTTAGATAACAACATTAAAGTGATAACATAAGCTATTGCACGAAAAGAATAACAACTTACGTAAATTACACGATTTTTTTTTCACACTAGTTGAAAAGTTTCTGTAAAACTAATAAAGTGTGACTTGGTATGTACCTAACATAGTCATATAACCACCTCAGTTTGGGGTACAAATCTTGATGACTATAAGTATATTGTGTGTGAGTTCTAAACAGTTATTTTTTTTATATAAAAAAAAATTAAAACAATATTATGCTCTTGTTATGAATAATATGAATGTCCTTTCATTCCCAAGTTTCAAAAGTTTCTAATATATTCTTCTATTAATGTATAAAAATTTTGGTTTCTCAAATACCTATCACATTCATTGTATATCATGTATCTACTAGCCTATAAATAGACATGTATATGAGGTAAAAATATAGATAAAGTGATAACAATTCTCTACTCTACTTTTTTCTTTTCTCATCTTAAGATTATATTATATTATATTGTTAGTGTTTTTATAATACATTATCAGCACGAATAACTCTTTCGACTTGAATTTGAGGCTTTTCATATTACGGAAAAAAATTATTTGTCATGGATATTGGATGTTGAAATCTATTTAACCGCTGAGGGTCTTAAAAACACAATTAAAGAAATGAAATCAAGAATCTGAGTCAAACCACACAAAAACTATGATGTTTCTTCGCCGTCATCTGCACGAAGGATTAAAATTTGAATATCTTATCGTGAACAATCCACTTGACCTTTGGAAAAATTTGAAAGATAGGTATGATCACCAAAAAACTGTGATTCTTCCAAAAGCTCATTATGATTGGATGCATTTGAGGATTCAAGATTTTAAAACTGTTAGTGAATACAATTCTGCGCTTTTTAAAATAACTTCTCAACTAAAATTATGCTGAGAAAATATTACTGATATTGATATGTTAGAAAAAACCTATTTAACTTTTCATGCTTCAAGTGTACTCCTCCAACAATAATATCGAGAAAAAAGTTTTAAAAAATATTCAGAGTTGATTTCATGTTTTCTTGTTACTGCACAAAATAACAAGCTTTTGATGAAAAATCACGAGTCTCTCCCAACTGGCTCAAACCCTTTCCCTGAAGTGAATACGGCAATATTTAATTTTGGGTGTGGACGCAATGGTGGTCGTGGTCGTGAACACGGTCGAGGAAATCAAATAAGGAACAATCCATCTTTCAAACAAAGGAAAACAAATCATAATCAGAAGTTGGAGAAAAATGATGACCAAGGTACACAAAAGAATTTTGAAGAAATTTGCTATAGATGCGATATGAAGAGCCATTGGTCGTGTACCTGTCGTACGCCTAAACACTTGGTTGAACTTTACCAAGCATCCCAGAAGGAAAAAGGAAAAACTGTTGAAACGAACTTGGTTTTTCAAAGCAATAATCATGTGTATAATTATTCTGATATGAATTATTCTGATATGACATATTTGGACATGTCTGATTTTTATGAAATCCCTGAAGGAAGCGGCGATATGAATAATAAAAATATTACATAACAATATGTATCTTTTTGTTTATTTTTATCTAAAGTACTTTATTTACTATCTATTTTTATTTTTATTTTTTTCTTTAAAGTGATATGGATACCTCTCATTCTCGCATTGGACATAATATGAAATTTGAAGATATTTGTCTTGTAGATAGTGCAACTACTCACACCATTCTTAAAAATAAAAAATATTTTACTTCTTTGCAAAAACACAATGGTAATGTTTGTACGATTTTCGGAAGTACAAAATTGATTAAAGACTCTGAAAGAGCTAACTTGTTGTTACATGGAGGAACAAATTAATTATAAATGATGCATTACTCTCCTCCAAGTCCCAAAGAAACTTATTAAGTTTCAAAGATATTCGCAGAAATGGATATCATGTTGAAACAATAAGTAAAGAAAATAAAGAATTTCTTTATATCACATACATTATATCGGGTAAGAAATATGTTGTCGAACAATTAGCCGCTTTCACTTCTAGATTGTACTACACAAATATACATGCCATTGAGGTGAATTTTATCTGATGTAGGGTGTTTAAACCTACAGCCTCAGATAGCTTAAATCAACTTGTTTATGTACGAACAAGAAGTCGACTTATGGTTCTTGAACGAATCACACGCTCAATACTACTCGAATCACACGAATAGGGTTTTGTTTATATCACACAAACAAGAAGAAATTGCAGAATAACTCTGAATTTTATTAATTAATCAACTAACTACATTGTACAATATGAGCAACTATTTATAAGCTGTTAAGATCCCTAATTCTAATTGGAAAGAATAATACATTGGAAAGAAATCTAATATAATAAGGAAAGATAACAAACTTATTACAACTAGGAAATAAATACAAATTAACTACGGAAAGTAATTAAATACATAAAAACAATAACCGTAGCTGTTAGTGGATAAATTTGATTATCGGAGACTAATTATCCTCTGACCAACAAATTATACTGTTGGAGACTAGCTATCCCCTGACAAACAAATTATACTGTCGGAGACTAGATATCCCCTGACGGATAAGTTTGTACTATCGAATGTAAGCCTCATTAGCTCGTTGCAATCGTTCCTGGACTTCTTGGTGCAGTTTCTTGACATAATCTGCCTTAGCTTGGACGTCTAAATTAACTGCATGTTCAATTGGAATTGGTAACAAGTCCAATGGAATCAATGCGACATGATGGATAAAACCTTGGTAGAAGTTAAGGTACCTGAAAGTATTGAAAGAGAAAAGTTCTCAATAAATTATGTTGTCACAGAAAAAAGATGTAACTGAAATGATATTATCGTCGATGAAGTTTTTGCATATAATATAAAGCTTGATGTAATGATGGAAAACGAGGATCTTGAACATAAATCTGTTGATAAATATCGATGTAGAGATGATTAGCCAAAATGAAAAAAAAAATAATACAATAAGAATTGAACTCGCTTGATAAACACAAACTTTTTGGACCTGTAGTCCAGACCCCTGAAGGGGCAAAACCCATTGGTTATAAATGGGTATTTGTGCGTAAAAGAAATGATAAAAAATGAAATTACAAGATATAAAACCCATCTTGTTGCTCAAGGATTTTCTCAAAGATCAGACATTGATTATGAAAAGACATATTCTCCTGTAATAGATATTATAATATTTCGTTATCTTGTTAGCTTGACAGTAATTGAGAAATTGAAAATGCATTTGATAGATGTTACTGCATATTTGTATGGTTTCCTTTACAAAGATATTTATATGAGGATCCCTAAATGATTTCAATTGCCTAGAATACATAGGTCATATTCTCATGACCTTTATTCAATTAAATTTCAAAGAACCTTATACGGATTAAAACAATCTGGACGAATGTGGTATAATCGTCTAAGTGATATTTGTTGAAGGAACACTATAAAAATGATCATATTTGTCCATGCGTTTTTATAAAGAAATCTAGACTTTTATTTGTTATAATTGTTGTTTATGTTGATGATTTGAATATTATTGGAACTCCTGAAGAGCTTCAGAAAATGGTTGATTACCTAAAAAGAGAATTTGAAATGAAAGATCTTGGAAAAACAAAAATTTGTCTTGGTTTGCAGATCGAGCATCTAGCAGATGGAATTTTTGTTCATCAATCAAAATATACAAAAAAGGTTTTAAAACATTTTTATATGGACAAAACACATCTACTCAGTTCTCCTATGGTTGTTCGGTTACTTGATGTTTAAAATGATGTTTTTCGATCTCAGAAAAATAACGAAGTAATACTTGGTCCTAAAGTACCATATCTTAGCACTATTGGTGCATTGATGTATCTTATTAATAATACATGACTTGATATAGCATTTTTTGTAAATCTATTAGCAAGATATAGTTCTGCTCCCACACGAAGACACTAGAATGGTGTTAAGCATGTGTTTCGTTATGTTCGAGGAACAACTGATATGAGATTATTTTATTCTAATAAATCAAAAGTAATATTAACTGGTTATGCAGATACAAGTTATTTATCTGACCCACATAAACATTGATCGCAAACGGGTTACTTGTTTACTTATGGATATACAACCATATCGTGGTGTTCTGTAAAATAATCTTTTGTTCATACATCTTCTAATCATGCAGAAATACTTGCGATTCATGAAGCCAGTCGAGAATGTGTTTGGTTGAGGTCAATTTGTAAGCATATTTGGGAAACATGTGACATGAACTACGATAAGACAGTCCCAACAATATTATTTGAAGATAATACAACATACATAGCACAACTGAAAGAAAGTTTTATCAAATGAGACAGAACGAAACATATATCACCAAAATTCTTTTTCACTCATGAATTTTAAAAGAAAGGTGAAATTGATGTTCAACAGATTCGTTCAAGCGATAATCTTGCGGACTTGTTTACGAAAGCACTACCCATTATAATATTTGAAAAATTGGTACCTAAAATTTGGATGCGTCGACTTAAAGATTTACTATGATGCTAGATAGATTCATTTTCAGAGGTTGTGTATTGTTTTTCCTTTATTAGGATTTTTTTCCACTGGATTTTTCCCTAAAATGGTTTCAACGAGGCACAATTTCTCGAAAATGGACATCCAATGGGGAGTGTTAAGAATAATATGGATGTCCTTTCACTTTCAAGTTCCAAAAGTTTTTAGTATATTCTTCCATTAATGTATAAAACTTTTGGCTTTTCAGATATCTATCACATTGTATATCATATATCATATATCTTCTAAGTTATAAATAGGCATGTATATGAGTTGAAAATATAGATCAAATGATAACAATTCTCTATTCTACTTTTCTCTCTTTTCATTTTAAGATTATATTATATTATATTATTAATATTTTTATAATAGCTCTTTTTTTTCTCTCCCTAATAAAACACGACTTAATAATGAGGGTCTAACACAGATGTCAACGACTCATAATAGTATTTACCAAAATAGTCGGTAAGACTCAAAATTCACTAGTTTCTCAAATCGTACGCATTAGAAATTTTTTTTCCTTTTTGAATTGATTAAAATTATTGAGTGTATAAGATGTATTATTTTTATTTTTAAATAAATTTTGCTATATTAAATATGATATCAATAATTCATATTGTTATAAATAGAATCATTAGTTTTATATTTATAAATTTAAAAATTTATGGGTATATTTCTTTTAGATATAAGTCATTTAATAAGCTACTATTTCATTTAATTATATATTTGAAGTTATTTTTACAATTTCAAGTTCTCAAGTTATTTTAATTATGTAAAATAATTTACATAACCTAATACTAAATATATTTTATTTTATATTAATCAAAATAATTTAATAAATCTAAATTTCTTAATTCTTTTTTTAGTAATTTTATCGTGTTTCTCTATTTTTTTTTCATATAAGTTATTGTACAGTTTTTTTAATTGTTGGTTATGTTGTTAGTTATTTTGGTTTTTTTTTTTGTGATATTTTATTTTGAGAGACGTACATTATTTTTTATCTATATATACAGTAATGATCACTTATTGACTTTTTATTTTGATGATTAAATTTGTGATAATTTTTTTTATTTTTTAATAATTAGAGATGAAATACAATTTAGATAATAATATTATTTTCAAAAGCAAAATGACAAATAGATGTAGAGGTCTTTGGTGGGACCATACGGAATACTATGTAAACTCAAATAAGTAAATTCTAATCATAGCAGCTGCAAATTTGAAACCAATATATCATTAAATTTAGGTAAAGAACTTTGTCGTTGTAGACGAGTACTATATAATTTGAAAATTCATTGACGTTTGATTATGTTTTAGTATAATTTTTAGTGAAATTTAGTATATGTTAAATATTTTATATAATTATAATTTTTATATCATATTAATTTTCATTTAAAATATTTTTAGTTTTTAATTTTTATTTTTAAAAATAAAATATTTAATATATATTAAATTTTATTTAAAATTACGTGTAAAAATTCAATTTTATAATGGAGGAAGTAACCGCCATTCGATATGATAGAATCAAAAATGAAGTTATGTGAACATTAAATGATGTTTAGGTAGGGTAATTAAGGACCATATAACAGGGTAATTAAGGACCATAGAACATTGATCAATAAATACTGGTGAAAATGAAACTATACACACACACATACACATATATATTTCAAATGAGAATTTGTTTTCAAAGTAATGGAATGGGTCACATGCATGAATGCTCTCTTCCACGAATGTTCATGTACGTGTCTTTAAAACTAGTGATATATATGCTATCCTATGTGGCACGTATTTACTAACTTGGGCTTAGCAGTGGGATCATTAAGAAAATGGATGGGGATCTCAACAACTAGAAACCAATATATAATCAATACCATCATTAATATCCGCATACTTTTTATTATATACATCCTACCTCCTTTTTATTTTGTTTCAAAATTAAAGTTTCATGTTTTATTTTACAATAAAATAACACAAAATTCTTAAAGTATTATTATCACTATTTCTATTTCTATCATCATCACTACCAGTATTGTTGGTATCTAAAATCAAATTTGATTTAATAATTAATAACATGTCTAAGAAAGAGTGAAGTGTGTATTGAAAATAAATTCTGGAATTGTACTACAAACATATAATAATTGTTACAATTGGAATGCTCTAGAAACATTTAATACACTGTTTAAAGGGAAAGTTTAGATCTGTCTTGATCTGTGAATTGAGCCTATTTAAGCCTATTTAGAGAATGTTATAGGTGTGATCTTAGTGCTTCTTATAGAAAAACTTGTCGGGTCTTGTATTCTCTGTTTATCAGAAGTTTTTTTTTAGTATATTTTCTTTGTCCAGTTTATTCCATTATGTTCTCTATATGTGTGTGTGTGTGTGTGTCTTGCATAAACTACAAGAGCTCTTTTGTTGTGGTTTGAGTCCAAATTTGTTGACAAGTTTGTCAAATCTGAGGAAACAAGAGAGAGAACAACTGTAGAAATGGAGCGGTAGCAGACAATGAACATATTGACGGGGATAGAGAATTGGGGGAATTAGAAGATTCTAATGGAGGATATTTTCTTTTCCAAGGATTGTGACATCGTTCTTAAATCTAAGAAGGACACACAAGCTGAGTTAAAAATGTCGAATGAAGATTGGAATAAGAAGTATCCTAATGAAGAATAGAATAGGCAAAATCGGAAGGGTCTCACTACCATACGTCCCTGTTTGAGTAATGGCATTTTGCAAACATATAGAGGGATCACATAAGCACATATTCTTTGGAAGACACTCAATGAAAAGTATAAGAAGCTAACTGGAATGAACAAGTATTATACCATTAATAGAGTTTTCAAAATCAAGATGAAAGAGGGAACATTGTTGCAAAATCATTTTAATGACTTTGCAACTATGGAGAAACCATTGAAACTATTCTATAAAGTAGCTGATGGGCAAGAGAAGCAAATAAAGATGAATGAAATTGATGAGCTTGACTTGGAAGAGGCGATGTATGTTCTAAGCGAAATTGCTTATCACAAAAATGAACATATCATCAAGTTCAGAGCCCAGATTGTGAAGAGAGTGCTGAAAGAGATTGAGGAAACTAGAGCTTATGATGGGAATGCAATGCAACAGTTGTAAGGGATGTTCCCCTAGTAAAAGGATTCAAAGAATATCATAAGATGATCACAAACCCCATGAGTGTGGAATTCAAAAATTCAAAAGGGGAGGTTGTCACCTTTTTCTGGTCACAACTTGTTGTAGCCAATTTGTAAAAGATTGGACATGTCCTTGAAGTTCTAGAATCCAACAGGAATGTCAAAATTGTCAACTTCAGAAGACTTCTTCAAAAAGAGTTTGAGCAATTGGAGGCAGGGGGTGAAGACAACAGATTCAGGATTGCAGATCAAAATTCAGATCAGAGAAGACAAGGCCTTGGGAGTGAGACACAACCAATTGAATCAAGTCATTCATTGCCCTTTGTCTCTGCTCAATAATAGAGGGATTCTGAAGTCTGAATTGTATATACTGTAAACAATTTTGTAAACACTTGTACATAGTTGTTCTTTTTAATTATAAAAATACATTTATTCTTTAATGTCTATAGATTTGGGTTTTGACATCATCATCGGTACATTAGTTAGATTTATGATTATCAAACCGATAAACATAAATAGAGCGAGATTGTTAGATATAAATGTTGATGATGATAATTCTATTTTAAAGGAATAAATGTGCATCTGTAAATACTCAATGTATTCTACAAACCTTAGTATATTTGCATAAGTTTTGCATCCACTGATGGACAACCCAGTCATCAGGGGATGAACTAAACTGCACTAGACAAGTCATCAGTGAATATTACAAAAAGACTTGATAGTGTCAGGGGATGTCTGTTGTTACTTAAACATTCAAGTATTCCGCACATCAGACACTCCAGGAAAAGCCAACAAAGTATCAATGATTAAGAGTGCAAGTATTTTAATAAGGCATCAGTGAAAAACCCATCAGGGGTAGCATAAAATACTGCGTCAGGGGATGACATCGTTAGGGGAATCCGTCAGAGGATGAACCTATGAGGGGATGACATCGAAGGACCAACTCATCAGGGGAAACCATCAAAGGAAGTTCAAACAGTGCGTTAGTGAATGTCATCAGTGGATACAAGTACGTCTTAACATCAGTGGATAGTGAAACACTGATTGAGTCTCCATCAGGGCTTGACAACAATGGATAGTGAAGCACTGATCAAGTTTTCATCAGAGCTTGTCATTAGGAAATCCAGAGGTACTGATCAAGTCAACATTAGGGCTTGTTTTCAGTGGATGGTTATGACACACTAGAAGGAAGCTTTGTAATAGTCTTGAGAGATTTATTCAGAGAAATTTTTGAGCTAAAGTGTGAGAAAAAGAAGCTACAATTGATTACAGAATTGTAGCTGTTAATCACTTTGTGATTAAACAGATTTCTAGAAAAACACCAAGTTATAATACAACTATTTGAACTTGAATGCTTGTGTATTCATTTTAATTTCAGTAAAGTTTTTCTAATCCTTGTAGCTATTCCAGTTGTTGTGGATTAAGTTTTAAAAAGCGAAAAATTTGTAGTGTTTGTATTCAACCCCCCCCCCCCCCCTCCTTCTACAAACACTTGAGCTTATTCAGTTATAACAGAGGGTGGTCACGTGGGAGACCATTTGAACTACTCTAATTGCTTCCTCCAAATCTCTACCGTCTCTCAACACTATAATTTCTAAATTCCTGGATGTTGAGAAAACTAAAATAGTTGACTCAAGAGTTGCTGGCGAAGCATTAGCAGTTTAAAGTGGTTGTTCGCAATCAAGAGGAAGCTAGCATGGATAATGTAGCAGTAGAGGAAAATCTGCAAAAAGAAACCTTGAATGCTGGTATTGCAAAAGGAAAGGTCACCTTCACAAGGATTGCACTCTTTTGCAAAGAAGGCAAAAACAGATAAATGATGGCAACAATAACATGGCAAATCAGAAGTAAGAGCAAGAAAGTAATCAAGGGTTATTTTCTGATGGAGAAATAGAAGTTCTAATGCTTGTTTAGAATAGACAGATTGACCTCTCCTAATATTTAGACCCAAATATTTGGATTCTTGACTCTGGTGCTTTATTTCACGCATATCCCTGATGCTTCAGCTTTCTTCAACTATTTCAAAGCTCTAAATCAATGTGTTGATGATAAAACTTGCATTATTAACGGAATTGGTTCTATTTCATTGCATAGAGACAATGGTAGAAAATTGCTTTTGCAAGATGTTCACCATATACCAGACCTTGCAAAAAATCTCATCTCAGTTGTTCAACTTGATGCTGCTGGTTGTTCAGTGGTCTTTGGAACTGGAGGTTAGAAAATTACAAAGGGGGGCACTTGTATTAGCTCGAGGACAGAAAGTGGGAAGCATGTATATGTTACATGCTAGAGCTGTGAAAGGTGGAATTGTGATTGTGAAAGCTGATAAAAGTTCACTCTGGCACAAAAACCTTGGCCATTTAATACAAAGAGGTATGAAAGTATTTTCTTCCAAGAATATGCTTCTAAAGCTTGATTCTATATGCTTAGAATTTTGCAAAGATTGTGTTATGGTTAAATCAAAGAAAGTGAACTTTAAGAAGAAGGGGTCTAAGAGAAGTAAGGAGAAACTAAAAGTTGTGTACTCTGATGTTGTTGATCCATTATTTGTTATATTGCTCGGGGGTGCTTCTTATTGGGTTACTTTTATTGATAACTTTAGCCACAAAATATGGTTATATCCAATTCCCTCCAAAGACAAAGTTTTTGAGAAATTTAAACACTTTAAAGCTCGAGCAAAGAATGAATTTGGATGCTTTATTAAGTGCTTGGTAACAGATAATGGTGGAAAATACACTAGCAAAGAGTTTGAGAAGTTTTGTGAAGATCCAGGAATTGTTCATACAAAGACACCACCCTATACTCCTTAAAACAATGGAGTCGCCAAAAGATACAATAGAACAGTTCTTGAGAGGTTGCGGTCACTATTGCATCACTCAAAAGCCCCAAAGCACTTCTGGGCAAAAACAACCACTACTTCCATGTATCTCATAAACTAGTCGCCTCATATAGCTCTAAAAGGGCAGATTCAAAAAATGTTTGGAGTGAGAGAATCTCATCTTTTTGTCATTTGAAGGTATTTGGTTGTGAAGCCTATGTGCATGTATAAAATGTTGTAAAGCTTGATGATTGAGCAAAAAGATGCATGTACTTGGGATATGACAATGAAAACCTTGTGCACAAATTGTGGGACCATGAAGACAAGAAAGTCATAATATCACAGGATGTTGTTTTTCCATGAAGCACATATGTTCTACCAAAATGAAAAAAAAGAGCAGGAAAACATTCCTCATCAAATAATAAGAAGATTACTCTAAAGCAAAGCATTATGGTGCACAAGATGAAGATGGCAGGAGCAATGAAAACTTGGATCGTGACGATATCACCAATAATTCTCCAAAAATTATAAGGGAAAATGAAATCCCTTATGAACAGCCACATGAGTTCCTAGAAGATGAAGATAATGAGAATGCTACTTCACATTTTGTTTAGCGATCAACTCGCATATTGAGTCCACTTGATCGATATGCACCATCACTACATTAAATCTTGTATAGTGATACAAGAGAACCTGAAACATTTCAGGAGGCAATCTTTTCTCGCGATGCTGAAAAATGGGAGGCTGCAATGAAAGAGGAATTGAAAGCTCTAAAGCACAATGAAACATGGGATTTGTAGCCTTTGCCACGGGAAAAAAGCCTTGAATAGTAAATGGGTGTATAGAATCAAGGAAGAACCAAGTGGAGAAAAACGTTACAAGGCAAGGCTTGTTGTGAAGGGCTTCGGACAAAAGCCAGGTACAGACTTTACTAAGATCTTCTCTCCTATTGTGAAACTCTCTTCTATTCGAATCATACTAGCATTTGCCGCAACTCAGGACTTAGAGTTAAAACAACTAGATATCAAAACGGCTTTTCTACATGGTGACCTGAAGGAAGAAATATATATGAAGTTGTTGGATGGATGTTCTACCAAAGATAAAAATCTAGTTTGCAGATTAAAGAGAAGAAAATATGGGTTGAAACAGGCACCACGACATTGGTGTAGAAAATTTGACAACTTCATGAAAAATCAAAGTGACAAAAAATGTGATAAAGATAATTGCATATTGTTAAGTCAACCCCTGTGCACGTGCACTGTTTAAAAGTATTTATACTTAACATTTATTTGAAATTGATGATGTAGAAATGCATAATGTAATATAGTTGTTGCATGAAATGTTGTAAAAGGACTTAGAATAAAATCTCATTTGTTAGAAGGATTTTAAGTAGAGTAGTTTTAAGAAAAACTAGTTCATGCAAGGTTGATCATCATCAAGATTTCATCAACAAAGCAAGGATGTATCAGATGTATCAAACTCATCCAAATTATCCGTTGACAACCAATTATCCTCCAATGGCCAATATATCAGCTGATAGACAATTATCCCCCATTGAACAATTATCCATTGATGGACAATTATCATCCGATGACCAAATTATCTGTTAAAAGTCAATTATCCGTTGATGGCCAAATATCAGTTGATGAACAATTATCCTCCACCAGATAATTATCCGCTAATGTACAATTATCCTTCGACAATCAATTATCCGCTGATGAACAATTATCCTCTGACGACCAAATTATTTACTGACAACCAATTATTCGTCGATGGCCAAATATCAACTGATGGACAATTATCCTCCGACGGCCAAATATCAGTCAATGGATAATTATCCAACGATGATCAAATATTATTTGATTTCAGTAATTACAAGTATCCAACCATCACATTCTTAAAAAGCTCAACCTTCAAAGCTCCAGCTCCAACCTCAAAATTTGCTGAACAAAAGAAGAAAACTCCTACTTAAGTGAGAAAGACCAAGTTCAGTTATGACGACAAACTTGACTACATTTTACAAAAAATAAAGTCATGCAATCATAATGTACGTACCTTTAATCATAACCTCAAGAAGCATATCACTGAACTTGATAAAAAACTAGAATCCCTACTAAACTCTCACCATCATGTTGCAACCTTCAATACTGCAACTACACTTCTTGGACATGCCTTTGAATGACGCTTACGCATACTTGAAAAGAAGCAAGACGCATTGATCTCTTGCAGAAAAAATCTTATTGCTTTGCTCCCTATCTTGGCAGATGGTTTCAAAAAAGGGGAGAATAATAAGTCACCTACTAATAGTCCTACTGTTGAGGAAGACATTACAAGCATCAAGGCCAAGCATGGACTTCCTACTAAAGGAATTCCAAGACCAAAGCCCAAGCCTCCGAAGGAGAAAGGTAAATCTAAAAGTGCTACTAAAATACACATTCTTTCTCCTTCCCCATACTTAAACCTAAAGAAGACTCTTGAAGAAGTAGAGTATCTTAAGAACAACTCTGGTCCTGTTGAAAACCTAAGACTTCTAAGCAAAATCAAGGAATCAGAAGCTAAAATTAAGGAGATTGAATTGCAGAGACTTAAAGAAGAAAATTAGCAAAGATAAAGGGAGTACTAGAGAAGAAAAGAGAGACTGCAACAAAAACAGTTGGATAAGTAAAAGTAGAAGAAGAAAAAAGAAAAAAAAGACTAGTCAGGTTTCATCTTTTATAATCTTCTTTATTTCTTGAACATTATTAGTGCATGTGACCTTTTGCTGAAATTAATGAAATATTGTTGATGCTTGTTCTGTGGTGATCAACATATCTAGTTTTGACATCATCAATTAGTGGGAGATTGTTAAGTCAACTCAAGCGCACGTGCACTGTTAAAAAGTATTTACACTTAACATTTATTTGAAATTGATGATGTTGAAATACATAATGTTAGGAGGATTTTAAGCTGAGTAGTTTTAAAGAAAACTAGTTCATGCAAGGTTGATCATCATAAAGATTTTATCAACAAAGCAAGGATGTATCAAATGTATCAGACTCGACCAAATTATCTGCTGACAACCAATTACCCTCCGACGACCAAATATCAGCTGATGAACTATTATCCTCAATTGGACAATTATCCGCTGATGGACAATTATCCTTTGACGATCAAATATCAGCTGATGAACAATTATCCTCTAATGGCCAAATATTAACTGATGAACAATTATCCTCCGACAGCCAAATTATCCGCTGATGCACAATTATCCGCTGACGGACAAATATCCACTAATGAACAAATTATCAGTTGATGGACGATTATCCTCTAATGCTTAATTATCCTTCGATGGCCAAATACTTGTACTAGTGCTTAAAGATCAATACAAGACAAAACAACGACTAGCAAATACAAATCTCCAACAACTCATTTTCAAATTAGCAATGGTCATATTTCGGAGAAGCTATAAATACCAGTCATAAATTTTATTAATGATAAGTGAACAACCAAGAGAACGCTTTGACATCTGACATCCTAAAACTTTTAGCAAGGCAATCAAACTCACAAGATTGAACAAACTGCTGGCTATCTACTAAACAAGGAGTTTTACTTGAAAGCCACAATTTTTTTTTATACATCTTTAGAGAAGTCTAAATGACTTAAAAGTCTGTGTGAATTGTTAAAAAGTTTGTGTAACTTAAGGTCTAAGTAACCGATTGTAACAGTGGACTAAGTGCCATTGTATAACTACGTTTTGTGTGAACTTTTATAGTGAATGTCTTCTCTTAAGTACGATGAGAAGGAGAGTGGATGTGAGCATTGTTGAACCGCTATAAAAATATTGTCTAATATCTTGCATATTTTCATTACTTTGCTTATATTTGTTATTTTGCTTAAATATTATTTGTTTGTCTTAAAATAATTGTAAGGGGATTTCTTGTTTTGCTGCCTTCAAAATTCTAACTAACTTTTCTCAAACCTTGCTTAAGTAAGGAAGAAGTTTTTTGGTAAGAAAGTTTTTTAAGCTAAGTGAATTTTGAAAATCCTATTCAACCCCTCTTCTAGTATTTTCATTTGGGACCTAACACATATATATGCGAAGAAGCCTACTAGTATGTTTACTATATTATTGTTGTATGTAGACAATACGTTGATGGCAAGGAATGACGTCGATGAGATTGAGAAGATGTTTTGCTACAAAATATCTTGGTCCTGCGAATCATATTCTTGGAATGAAAATCACTAAAGATCGCTCACACGGAAAACTTTGGTTGAGTCAGTTTAATTATATTGGAAAGATGCTAAATCGTTTCAACATGACTGACTGTACTCATGTGAGCACTCCATTTGCGGCTCATTTTTAGTTGTCCTCTAACGATTGTCCAAAGTTTAAAGAGGAACACAAAGAAATGGAGAAGGTACCACACAAATCTGCAGTAGGCGACTTAATGTATACCATGATTTGTACAAGACCAAACATTAATTATATAGTGGGAGTTGTTTCTTGTTATATAAGTAATCCAGGATCAAAACATTGGGAGGCTGTTAAATAGAACTTACATTATCTTAAAGGAACTTAGAATCATATGAGAAAGTTGAATTTGTTGGATATGATGATACCAACTACACTTCGTGTAAAGATAGTAGAAAAATCTACCATCGGCTACATATTTTTGATTGGAGGAACACGTGTAAGTTGAATGTCTAGAATGAGGCAGTCAACGTACATCATCTATTGTAACAACTAGAACGCCATTCATTTGGCTAAGAATAATGCTTATCATGATCGAACAAAACATATTGATGTTTGATATCATTTCATAAGACAAGCATTAGAAGAAAAAAAAAGTTCAATGTTCTCAAGATGCACACAATTGACAATTTTGCAGACTTTTTAACTAAGGTAGCGGTTGTAATAAAGTATCAACAGACTTGTCTTAATTTGCATTTGAACCATTAGAGGATCTACAAAGTTTCTTTGAAATTTGACTTCAAGTGGGAGAATGTTGGTATCTGAAGTCAAATTTGATTTAATAATTAATATGTCTAAGAAAGAGTGAAGTGTGTATTGAGAATAAATTCAAGAACTGTACTGCAAGCCTGCAGTAATTATTACAGTTGGAATGCTCTAGAAGAATTTAATGCATTGTCTAAAGGGAAAGTTCCAGATATGTCTTGATATGTGAACTGAGGCTAGGTAAGCATGTCTAGAGAATGTTATAGGTGTGATCTGAGTGTTTTTTTACAGAAAAACTCTTCAACGCCTGTATTCTTTGTTTATCAGAAGTTTTTTTTCCAGTACATTTTCTCTGTCTAGTTTTTGTCCAGTTTATTCCATTATGTTCTTTGTGTGTGTGACGACCCCGATTTTTCAACCGTAGGCCAGTGTTGTCAGTTCATTAACAACTGTTGTGACTCAGGTTTTCAGCAAGATACCGGGTTGTCAAAAGGGACAAACGAACTAACAAAAAGAAATCTTTCTTTTATAATATTGATTAGAATGGAGTCTACTCAGTAATTATTACAATTATTGTCTTGAAGATTCTAGCAGCGAAAAACATCTTTCTACCCAAAAACCAAAACCGAAAGTCATATTCACGAGCTCGTAATAGCCAGTCCTATTGATACTAAAACATCCTTTCCTTACCCTTCGAATTTTCTCCTTTCTCATGTTTAGCTGAAAGATAATTAGGCAAGTATGAGTGATAAAAGCCCAACAAGTAATATGTCATAGAACATTTGAAAGAAATAAGGATTTGCAGCTAGTTTTGAAATACAATTTCCAAGACAATATTAAAATATTAAGAATTCAAGCTGTTGGATTTTCATTGCATATGGGAGAATCCATATTCTTAGATAGAAGAAAGATTGGCAATGCAATGCTTTTGAAATGAAGAAAATGAATCCAAAAAAGCTCTCTTGACGTCTTTCAGTACTATGACTTACTTGATCGCCTTAACTCTGTCCAGCAATAGGGCCTACTGAGAGTACTTCTTACCACTTGACAATAGCTGGCCAGGGTTATCTCGATGTGGTCTGTTATGTACTTACATAAGACATTTAGTATATTTAATTACATCTACAATCTTTAGGGCCCGACAGAATAGAGTAACCCATTCTCACATCCAGTTTGGTTCCCTTCTCTTGCTTATAAAGTGGATAAATCTTGACGCCTCAGTTGAAGATTACCAAGGTATTCACACAGCTGACATTGAAATTTTCAATGAAGGTCACAAGGTATTCACACAGCTAACCTTGTAGAAGACATTAGATAAGTTAAACAGAATTGAATAGTTCGAAATGTCATGTGTTGACATGGAAACAAATAAGATACTTGTAAACTAGATACAAGTAGTCAAGCATTTAACAATAAGTTTTAGCTCAAGTTGAACAAGTAACAATTATTCTCAATCAGTACGTATACAAAACAACTATGTATACGTAAGGAAAGTTCGAGTATTGGCACAACATGTCTTAACGTTGATCGAGTTAATGGATCAGACGTTTAATTGCAATAAGCATCATACCACATGTATGCCTGCATAAACAGCTCTGTTATATGCTGAAGAATAGTAAACACATCACTTGCAGAATCACGTATAATGGAACAACTAAGTTATACGTTGGAAGAATAACAAATATATTACTTGCCTTGCTCAGGGTGACAACGAATGATGGGTCTAAGTGTTCCTGCAAGATCTGTTTTATGATCCATAAATGATTTAATAGTTAGAATCTATGCGATAAGATTCTTTGTGAAATGTTTTAGACTGTGTTTAGTTCATATCTATTATCTCTTGATTACATCTGATGGTATTGAATAAATTTGAAATGGTTATTTTAGTTACTGTGCATCAGGGGATGGTTTATACTTGTCAGGGGATAGCTATCAGGGGATGATTTGCTCATCAGTGGATATCTACCGTCAGGGGATGAATTAACTGTTAGGGGATGATTTATTTATCAGTGAATATTTATCGTCAGGGGATGAATTATGCTCGACCATCAGGGGATGACGCTCGACCATCGCCAAACTTGTCACTAATCCATTTGACTATCGCCAAACTCATCGGGGGATAACTTGTTCATTGCCAAACTCATCGGGGGATAAGTTGGCTATCGCTAAACTCTTCGGGGAATAAGTAGTTCATCGGAGACTAATATTTTTGTTACTTGGAGACTAACAACTCTGCCCATCGGTGGGTATTTTATCCTCCAATAGCTAAAACAAACCATCGGTGGATAATTATCCTCCGATAACTAAAAATAACTTATTGGTGGATATTTATCCTCTGATAACTTACAGTTGGGTTCTTCCATAATGAACATATATTTGTTTTATCTTTTGTGAATATCCGAAGGTTAAAATACAATCTTTTCAGGATATAAAGGATGACAAAGTTATAGAATTTTTTCTCGAATAGAGATTATCCATGCGGTTGATCTCTAAGAAAAAATTATCGGGAAAGGATTATGGTTAGGTTATCCTAGGTCTTATGCAACTTCTTTTTTAAATAACCAAATAGTTAAAATAAATAACTTAAATGAAGCTTTTAAAATTACCTTGCAAGCTTTTACTTTTGCAGTATACGCTGAAAAGATATTATTTTGAGGTGAGAGTGTTTAAAGAGGAGGAGGAGTATGACAAGGGTCCTTTTTATATATAGGAGAGTTATGAGAAATCAAAATATCTGATGTTCACTTTTGGTTAGCATCGGACGTGAAATTTACTAAATCACTAAAATATGCTAACAATTACATAATCATTACATTTACAAGTAAGTATGAGTTACTAAAGGTGTCAAGTGGTAGTTGTTAGAGCAAAATAGGCTAAAGTGTTTGTAGAAGGGGGGGAGAGGGGGAGGGGGAGGGGGAGGGGGGGGGGGGGGGGACAAACACTACAACCTTTTCGTTTTTTCTACGTCTTTTTGCACAAGCTAGAAGATCAGAAAAACTTAAAGAAATAAAGAAAAGTACGCGCATATTCGTTATATTAAAACTTGGAGTTTTTCTGGAAATCTGGTTAATCACAAATGTGATTAATCAGCTACAAGTTTTGTAAATGATTATAGCTTCAAATTCACACTCACTAGCTTGTCACTTTCTTTGAAATATTTCTCTCAAGATATATTACAAATCTTCTCTAGTGTTTTTGTGTGCTTCAATGTGTCGGATGATTCGTTGGATTCATTTTTCTTTTTATATGAGAACTCTTTTGCCTGTGTATCAGATCAGGGATGAACCCACGTGCTTAGACGTGCTGCCCTTTTCAACTTAGCCGCATATGTGCTACATCGATGTCCTTTAGGAACTATGTGTTAAACTGCTGCTACTTTTGTTGCTTCTTTTTCATCCCCTGATCTGCATGCATTTAATGATCGAGAGTTGTCATTGGACCACCAAACTTCAAGAGATATCTTTCCAGATTATATCTCTTGCTTCTTCAACAAGGTTCGTTGATTTGCGTGTAGGACCTGATGACTAGTGTATGCCGTCACAACTGTCCAGTGATAGCAAGCCCTGATGTGGACTTAATCAGTGCTTCTGGATCCCCTTAATGACAAGTCCCGATTAAGACTAGATCAGTGCTTCAAACTTCACTTGAGTTATCCAAATGCTACTTGATCTACTGACGTTGAGACTCGAAGCATCCACTGATGGCTTCCACTGATGCAGTGCTAAGCTTTTTCCCTGAAGGGTTTCCCTGATGAGTTAGCTTGTCACTATCATACCTTGATAAGTTCCCCCTAACAGGTTAGCATGTTATTGTCATGCCCTGATGCGTTCCCACTGCTGAGTTTGGTTTTTTACTTCCATACCCTGACGCATTTTCCTGACGGGTTGGTTTGCCTTTGTCATACCCTGACGGGTTCTCTTGATGATTTTTAATCCCTGAAGCTTTGTTGATCTTATTTGGAATATCTGATGTGCAGAATAACTTAAGTGATTTTGAGTAATAACAAACATTCTTCTTCACTATCAAGTCCTTTATAAGTTTTCACTGATGACTTGTATAGTGCATAGCAATTCATCTCCTGATGACCAAATTGATTATCAGTGTATGCAAAACTAGTGCAGATACTTAGGTTTATTGAATATCTTAAGTATTTACAGATGCACAACTTATTTTCTAAACATCATCATCATTATTTATCTCTAACAGTAATACACCACACTACTAATGACTCAGCATTCGAAATGCTTACTCATCAGAAAAGATTACTATTCAGCCTTCCCTCTCGTAATCATAGTAGCAGTAATTCATATTATTACGACATAAATTTTTATTGATTCAGATAATATATTATACTAAAATTCATTTATTTTGGTATTCATAAAAGAATAAAAGATCACGCTAATAAATAAATTTGACTAAAATTTATTTATTAACAGTCTTAATATCATAATAATGATTACAAAAGTTTGGGGTTTCATAGTGTGCATGTAAGAGTGTCTTGCGTAATCTACAACAAGTAGACGTTACTATTATTATCACTATCAATGGACGTTATTATTATTATCATTGTTATTATCAATTACTCGAAAAAAAAATATCACACTTGTCTGTCGAAAACGATCTCATATATATAGTGATAATTCACAAAATTACCTTTAAAATCGTAAATTGTTAAATATTTTTAATTTTGAAACAGAAAAAAAAATGACAATTGCATATAGATATGCGCATAGAAGATTTGAAAACATGTAGATGGTTGTATGTGGCCAAGGATGAGTAGTTGCCGCCTGGTTGGGTAGGCACAATTAACAAAGGAGTTGCACGTTTATAAGTTATAGGAATAGGAATGGTTGGCCCTTTACTAATTGATACTCCATTAGTTCAAAAAAAAAATTCTCATTCTAATGAGATTTTTTTTTTTTTGAACTAATGGAGTATTAATTAGAGATCTGTTGTAAAAATAATTTTTTTTATTAAGAATATATATATATTTTTTCATTTATCATTACAGTTTTTTTTTCTTATTATTAATTGAACATTTATAATAAATTTTTATGAAAAAACTTATTATTATATAACTATCAATCAACCATGTAATATAAATATCCATAAAAAATAGAGGGAGTAGTAGCTAATATGGTCCTGCCTCCCTATTAACTCATGTTTTAATGTATGGAGGAGTATGGGTATCACTGTATGGATCTCCATGTGTGTGTACCGTATGTCTTCTCCATGACATACAATAATACTCAAGGAATCCAACTGTGTGAATTGAATTGAATTGAATAAGGTCCACCTTAAAGCGGGTTTTAACATGGGTTCTTAAAGTTGCTCGTGGGATATTGCGATAGTTATTAATTTTTAAGTATATAAATTCGTTTGTCATTTATGCTTGGACTTGATTTTACATTTTGGATGATGAAAAGGTGGTAGCTAGACATGAAATAGAATCCTTGCACCGAACTGAATTAAGTCATCAACCTAACAGAAACAAAATGAGTTATAATTTATTTTTATAATTTTATTCATTTGTGTTATATTTCAATTTTTAAAATATTCGAAAACAAATTAACCATACGAATTGAAAGAGTATGCCAAAATAATACAATATGCGAATTTTTTGAAATTTTCGGACTCACTTACATAGTTTTTATAATTATTTTTAAATTAATATATCTGAACTCTTGAAAATATACTAATTTTACACATTTAAAAAATCATGTTACACATGTAAAAAGATGAGAAAATTTATGCATTACTCTATTTTTTTTTATATTATTTTAATATATACAATTAAAATTTTAAAATAAATTATGAATTAATAGATATAAAATTAACGGATAGTATATAAAAAAAATAAGTTATAACTCAATTCCTTTTAACTTTTGTACGTACTTAACTAGATATTAGTAGTTAGAACTAGAGCCCAATGGCTGCACTGAAGTTCAACGGCCCAACAAGAGGAATCAGCGGCATGCTTATTTGAAGGTCTTATCTTGCTAGAAGAGGAGAGAAAAGATACATAAAAGAAAAGAATGAGAATCTTTTTTAAGGATTACTGGCCAGTACGTGTTAGTAATATTTGTTGGGCAGTACACTGAAATTCTTATGTGCAGTCTAAAGCTATTATCTCGAAAATTAAATTTACTAATTATAAAGTTACTATCTATAAAGTTAAAGTTATTATCTATTTAAAAATATCAAATTTTAGTTGACTAATATTATTATTCATGTTAACAATAGTTATATGTTATTATTGTTGTTTTAAATTTGTTATGAATTATTTTTGAATTTTTTAGTATATGGAAACTTTACATATAGTGACTTTAAATTTACAGAAAGTAACTTTAATTTTTTAAATAAAAATTCTAAATTAGATGGTGCACATAAAAAATTTATGTAATACCTCTAGATGCTAAATATTTTGGACGGGGAGCACTGACGTGTAAGTGATCCTTTTTGGAAAGTTCAGAAATACAATATTTCTTTTTTACCTTAAAGAATATCAAGACAACTTAGTATTCTTTCAATTTCAAAATTTAAAATTCATTTTTTTTTCATTTATTCTAAAGTTAGATATATATTTTTATTTTTAAAATTAAAATAAGGGATAATTAAGCTCTATAAAGTAGCTCATAACAGTTGTACTGTGTTGAAATTTATAATTAAACATAGTACATCAACAGAACGAACTTTATAATTTTATTGAGTTTTCATCGTACTGACAATACTTATGCTTATTTTACAGTGAACTATGTTAATAAATCTATATTCTAAAGATTCATGTCTATACAATAGAAATCATTTAGAATATTTTCATAGAATTAATTTTACATCATCTATTCTTATTTATAATCACTAATTAAGTTAAACACATGAGAATATAGAGAATTATCAATTAATAATTTGGAACAAAAAACAAAACCCGACTAACGAGAATATTCTTACATATGAAAATATAGTAATGGAGAATCGTAATAGTTGAAATATGATTCATTTTGTCTTTAAAAATTCTTGTTTTAAAAATATGTTTTTAATTTCGTTCAGTAAGAAAGTTTCAATTTTTTTTTCTCCCTTCATTTTCTTTTATTGCACTTTCAAAACTCTTGTCTCGCCGTGAATTTTAACAGAGAAGTCTTCGGACCTCTGAGAGTCATTTACAATTTTTGTACAAACTATTAAAGATGCACTCTTTGCTATCTTCTACTCTTAAAAGTATAAGCTGCTAGCTTGGAACTGAGTAGTTGAATTTGAGCATTTGCTCAAATGACAAAAGTTTGTTCCATTCGAATAGATGTTAGAATTTTTTATTAGTATAAAAATTTAAAAAAAATAAAAAACTTGGAACTAGTAGCATGAGAAAGAAATAGGATACCCAAATTTAAGAACGTTGTCTCGTTCAAGAATTTTCAATATCATGGATAATATTCCTTTCTTTGTACATGCTTTGTATATGTAGTACTGTTTCCTTTCATAACTGATATTTTCTAGTTGAATTGATCAAATTTGAACTCTTAAATTGAATATATATACTTAAATATATAATTATAAAAATCAAATTTTATTGTAATTTATATACATTTTCTTATGATTATAATATTGACACCTATATTTTATAAAATAATAAAAACATTATATTAAAACCTAGTCAACTTAATCATAAAAAATCAAATATATTAGTTAATTAATACCGGAGTATTACCGTAATAGGCTCTCCGTCCCCTACATTTTCTTACACGTATTTTTTGTATAATTTAGTATAATTATTTTAAACTCACTCATCTCTTGAAAAAAATATAACCCGTATTGCTCATCCTGAAGAGTTAAAAACGTTAAAAATCATTATTTTATTAAATAATTATCTTTTGCTCTATTGATAAATGATTCAGATTAAGTTGAACCGACTTTATTTAAAAAATATTTTAAATACGGACTCATTTATGTTGAAGTTGAGTTAAACATGAATTAATATCAAATAAAATAAATTAAGTGAGATGAATTTGGGTCAACTATCTCATGTTTAAATAATTGAAATGAATGGAGTTAGATGTTGGAATAAGTGACGGGACAAACAAATCATTTCATTTAATTTTGGGTAAATTGTATTTTCATTACTTGTAATTCGGTAGGGTTTATATTGTATTACATATCGTTTAAAAGTCATTAAATAATCATAAGTAGTTTTAAAAAATTAGTAGATTATTATTTATTCGTCGCTAATTTTCTTATAAGTTTGTCGTTTATTGTTATTATTAGTGACAAATAAGTGTTCAATTTCTAATTTCTTTAATTTAAACGATAAATGATATAATATAAATCGGGCGAAATCAAATACGTTGGAATGCAATTTACCCTTAAATTTTTGTAGTAGTCGAGTAGTGGAGTATTTGGTTAGATTAGATTAAAGGCATTAGCGTATACAGATTGGATAGCGTGAGGGAAGTGTTTATTACTAAACGCCACTCCAACTGTAATCTGGGTTGGGTTGAGTTGAGTTGGGTTGGGTTAGAAAGGAAGCTGCCTACTTCGCTTTTCTTTGCTACAGAGTCAACTGATCATCCAATTTCAGATTTATGTAAACAATCGCTAATCTTTTCTCTCCATCTGTAAATCACACAACTTCGACACGTCCCCTCGAATTTCCTACAAGGTAGTAAGTATAATCTTTTCCTTTCCGATTTTACCTGATTTTATCTACGTTTTGTGCTCATGTTCCGTGATCAATCATGTTCTGATTTTATTCCTTGTTTCATTCTTAATCCGATGGTACTGATTTCTTTTAATCAATTGATTAATTTTTTTTTTATTATTATTTGAATTTGACATGATTATTTAAACCATAATGACTGATTTTGATTTCTCATAAGGTTGAAGGTTGTTTTTTTTATTTTTACTTATGGAGTTTGGTTTCGGAGGAAGTTCGGGGTTGTAAGGAATTCTCCTTGTGGTCTCTCATATGATTCTGAAAGGTTTCCAATTTAATACAAGAAATTTGGGATTGTAATTCTGGTTAACCTTCTTTTTTTCTTTGTTATGAATAGTTACTACCGAGTAATGAAAGATGCATGGGCGATTAGCTGATAGATATCGTTTGAACCATGTTCGTTGACTCTGATGTTATCGTCATCTGTTATTTTTTACTTGGATTCGGAGTATGTGCCATTTGATTTTGATGGATTGTAGTGTCTCCAAACCTTTTGATTATCCTAACTTAACCTCATAACCCTCAAGTAGAAGTTTAGTACAGTGTAAAAAGCAGATAAAATGATCCGCTTTGGCTGTGTTCAACAGCCTTGCTTGCATAATTCAAACTAGTCTCTTCAATGTTTTGCTTTTAAGCTCATCGACCAACCAACTAATGAGTAGAATAAGGTTTAACTGCGTATGTTATTCCTTGTGAAATAAGGCTTTTAAATTATTTTTCAGTTCAGAGTGATTCTTCATCTTTTTAAAATGTAGAATTACAACAAAACATAGTAATCGATAATTGATCCAATTTAAGTACCTAGACATGATAGATTTTACTGCTTCTATTCAAGTCTGTTGAGGTTCACATGTGAGGGATTGTCCCATTTTGGTTACAAAGTGCGAAGTGTGAATCGGTAGATTTAATACACAAGGTTGTGCTTTAGATCCACTAGCTTAGCTTCGGGTCTAGATGAGTGCAAAATCCCCGACTTTCCACCGAAGTCATTATGTAAAAATCTGCAAAATAATAAATTTATAAATAAATATTTCAAATGGGAAATAATGTTTTCATCTTACTATACAGCCTCTACTCCGTTGATTAGTGTTTCCGATGTTTATGCTGGTCCCTTAAGAAGTCATGGCAATCTATTGATTGGTCAATTTGTGAAGCAGGAGAAATTGTCAAGCTATTATATTGTTCCCCGTATTCAATATTTATTTTCGTATTGATTGATTTAATTGATTTACTTTGGGCAGCATGGACTTGAGAACTGGGCTCATAATTCTTTTTGTGTTCGGCGCTAGCTGGGCCTGTGAGTCTAGGGAACTGGGGACAACTAGTTCCTTTACTGGAATGAGTGACAAATCTGAAGAGTTAGGTAAGCTATTTATTTCTTTAATATCAAATTCTCTTTCCTGTAGTTACTTTATTGTTGTCATTCATCTGTTTCACTATCCAAATACTGAAGAAATAACAGTAAAGAAATTTCAAGTTTGGACAGGATTTAGACCAAAACTAATCTAGTTGCAGTAGAATGAAGTTCTTAAATGGCACTTCTGTTGCACTTCTAATGGGTGTGAATGTATCATTGTTGATAAGGACATTTTAATAACATAACTTTCTAGTGGTTGGCATCGAGGACTTGAGGTCCTATAGCTCGTTGCATGGTTTAGTAATGAGAGACCAAATACTATCTGCGTCATATGCTTTTAGGTTTTAACTGGTGTGGTCTTGCATTATTACTCATACATATTTGTATAATTGTATCTATCTTGAGGATTAAAAGTAACATTATTTGTTGATCTGATTGTTGTAAATTTGAAAATTAGTAAACTAGAAGCTGGTTTTGTTGCTGCAGTTCTACAGGTACATAACCCAGATTCAGAACAAGAAACTCAAGCTGTTGGAGATCAGGGAAAGAAAGAGAATGTTTGCACACTGTGTGAAGAATTTACCACTGAGGCCCTGAATTATCTTGCTGCAAACAAAACCCAAACAGAAATTGTTAACACTCTTCACAAAGCCTGCTCTAAAATGCACTCTTTTAAGCCAGAGGTTATCACCTATTGAATGCAGAGACTTTTTTATTTTATAATACAGATATCATTGTATTAGATTTCTGAATTCTCAGCTTACATGAGCACGATTCTAGAAACACTTGTGCTCGATAACAGTCATCCTAAAATTGTCGTCATCATTTACAAATCTCTTTTTGTAATCTTATCATGCTTTGAGCTTGAAATAATTTGTTGTCTTAGCTCAACAATTTAACTGCATAATGAATGAGATAACCGATGAGTTAAATGTTTTGAAATAAAATAAAACATTGTAAAGATATTAAAAGAAATTGTGGTTAGGATTGATTTTTAGAAGATGTGTTTTGGTACCAGTATGTCAGTGTAACGTGCTTGTTTTTTGCCATCTATTTTCTTCTGTTTCTTAGTTCTTTTCCATCTGCTGTTTGATCTTGCAGTGCATCACATTGGTGGATTACTATGCTCCTCTTTTCTTCGTAGAGGTTTCCTCCATACAACCTGGAGACTTCTGTCAAAAGGTCAATCTATGTGAAAAAGTAGCTATCATATCTCAGCGTTTTAAAAAGAGTAGTTGTGAGTTTTGCCAGGAAACTGTTTCAGAAGTTCTAATAAGGTTAGAAGATCCTGACACACAGGTTTGTCTCCATCAGAAATTCAAATATCATTAGAAATCTAGTTATTAAAATTTTTTTCAATATGTAGATGCCAATTTTCTGGCTGTAGATTTAGTATGTTGTTTGTGTGTGGCATCTAATGGTTTATCAAAATAAAGATTTAGCTGATCATAAAGATGATCCACTGACTAATTCTGACCACTGAATTTCCTAGAGCATGGTCGAATTGCTCCTGAAATATACACTATCACATGTGTTGGTGATATGTTTTTTTATGGTCGTTTGCATATCAAATTCATTGATCACGCTTTGAGTTGTTCAGCAGTTAGCATCTTTCTCATGAATCTAGGAAGGTCCTAGGTCAGAAATATGTATTTAATTGTTTGCCATCATTCACAAATACATGGAAAAGTTTATAAGGATTTGAAGTGGGTAAATAATTAATATAACTGAATAATTGAGGTGATATAATAGCTATGTTCCATATCACATCATCCCCATTGCAAACGTGTTACACAAAGCCTTATAGCAGTATGTGGAGAAGATCCACAAACAGACAGTGTTAAGATTTTCATGGATACAGACAAAACTTCTGCACTTAATGTCGAGGTTATATAAACATTGCCGTGACATTCTACTGTTTTAGCATATAGCCTTCAGAACTAAAGCCATATGTTGGTGTCCCGAAGGTTATACTGACAATTTGTTGTCCCAATATTGTGCTTCACCTTCAAGCTCGTTATTGGTAGCTTTGGTTTATTTGCTCATAGAACACCCATAGTTTAGTTTAGTATTATAGACAGTGAGCTTGTATCACTTGCACATAAATATATCTTGTTACACCATACAATTTTCATGTCTATCTGTGACGCAATCAATCTGAATCTGTGGATGATGCCTCTTGCTAAGGCTTGTTTCTTATTTGGATTTTCTTCAGTTGGAAATCATTGAAGTGCTTTTGAAGGCATGCAAGGCTATGAAGGGCTTCGAGAAAAAGGTTAGGATAATTTAAGAAAATTTTCTCTTTTGACAACTGATGTTGTAATCAGTTCCTATCAAGTATCCTGTTAACTTCATTCAAGTTGCTCAAGCTTTGCAGATTACTTTTAAGTTGCGCTTGGTTACTCTTTGGAATGTGAATGAGAATGTAATGAATTTAAAGAAGAAAAGAAGCAGTAGAAGGGAAGGATGACAAAAAAATAGAGGGAGTAAAGAAGTTTGGAATGATAAATGTGATGAGTGTTGAAATGACTATCCTTTGCGTTCTAGGTGGTATTGCCCATTTTAACACTGTACCATGATTGGTATTGCCCATTTCAACACTACACCATGATTTTCATTCTAAGCTCCCTCCACTTTTTGTTATCATACTCTTTTACTATTGATTTTTCTTCGTTAATTTCTTTCCATTCCCATTCTCATTCTAATTAATAACCAAGCGGAGTATTCAAATTTGGTTTTGTAGCTCACTGTGTCATTCATCCATTCATTTTCTCTCTATATATTTTGTCATACAAAGATAATTAACAAAAAAGTAGAAAAAAAAATCATTTGACTATTGTGTGTTACTTTTGACAGTGTAAAAGAGTGGTTTTTGAATACGGGCCAATAATTCTTGCCAATGCGGAGCACTTGCTAGAATCAAACGACATATGCACTGAGCTCCATGCCTGTACATCACCCAAACAAGCATTCACAGCTAAAAGAATGGTGGCTACATCTTAAAAGTGCCGTGAGGTGGAAATGTAGAATTATATTTGCTAATGTGAACTGGAATTCTAGACTCAACTCTTTTCCTTGCAGTTGTGTGTATCATGATTAACATATTTCAGGTTTACAAGTTGTATAGAGTTAAGAATCTTGTCAAAAGTATATTAAGAAAAACAGAAAGCATCTTCAGTTGTATACTATCTTTGGTTTGTTCAGGTAAAGCTCTCTTTGCAAATATTACCGTTTCACTTGTATGGCATGTTCGGCAACTCAATCCATGTCTTAGAATTGTAATCGATAATTTTCCTTACAAGTATACATTTTTTTAAAAAGTAGATTAAAGGTATACCTTTAGTGCCCGCATTTTGAAGTAATATCATTATTACATATTACAAATTAAAATATTCACTAAATTTCTTTTCAAGGTGGACGAAAGAAGTTTTATGCTAATAAAAGGAGAATTGGAGAAATACTTGCAAAAATTAAATGGGTCTCAATAATATTAACCAACCAGCCTCAACTCCCATTTGCATGTGTATTTATTACTGAAACATAACTCCTCCTGGTACTGGTAGCTACATCCTCCTCCTTGAACCTCTTGAAGTTATAATTCGGAGTACTATGTATGATTTTTACTTCATCAGTCTCACGCAATGATATATTAATTATTTATATGTATTATTATTTAAGATCATAACATAGGTCAAATTGTCGTCGATGGGACAATTCTAAAAAGATTTTAATCAAAACATTACACAAAATAAGAAATAACTGAGAATCAAGTAATGTCTGAGACTTAATTCAAGCGATTGTGTGTTCAATTCTCAATTCCGTCGTACTTAACACTGAACAAATATTCAATAAAAATTGGACTAATCTTGTACAAGAGACAAATGCTGGAAAAAAGAGAGAAATTTAAACTTGGGCCGCTTTAGTAGAACTGTATACTAATGCATCTCTGTAGTTGAGTTAGGCACCACATGCTTTAATCACAGGTAAGTGTGTGTAATCATCACTTCCATAATATCTTCCGAGTTGAATATTATTGTTATTATTAAATAGTTAAGTATTGTGCGCTTCTACTTATAACAATAATTATGCCATCACATCAAGGTTACATATAAAGTTAGATTGGACAATTTTTTAAATTATGAAAACAAGTCCTTGTCGTATCATAGGAAGAAGACGCGTTTCCTATTCGAATAAACTCATTTAGATTCTTCCGATAGACATTAAAAAATGAGGTTAAACTACACTAAAGCAAACCCCCCGAATCAAAACCTTAATGATGAAACACAGTACAACTCGATATATATATATATGTTTCTTTTTTTTTTTTGGGGGTGGGGGGGTGCGGGGGGTGGTTATATTGGTGACCATCTCTAGAGACTTATGGACATGTTCACGTACCTATAATTAGTCTTCATATTTGTATATATTACGAATCATTTTATTTTTTTGAGTAATATTAAGAAATTTATATTTTTGTATTATATTTATATATGCTTTATACGTATAAATTATTTATTATTTTAATTTAAGTATGATAAAACACATCATTTTAATATATTTCTAGCTACAATTGTTTTAGTATGTTTAAATAAATACATACATACATACGTATCTTATACATTTACAAAATTTATTTGTTGCATACATATATATACATACATACATACATATATATATATATATATTATTTGGTTTTGTACTAATTAAAAATATTTTTAGCAATAATAGAAAATAAAAATAATGTTGACTGAGTTAACAAATTGACTCGACAAATTTGACTCTACTACAAAGTAAGACTTGTCAATTAATATATAATAATTAAATAAAATTAAAATTTTAAAATTTTGATATCTTCTATATAGCTCCACACATACTCGTTCTCTTTTGTACCCTTAATTCTAACCACAAATATTATGGTTAAAATTAGGAGTAGAAGGTATAAAGAGAATGAATATGGATGAGAGAGGCTTGATCCAACTTGACCATCTTAGGCAACAACTAAATACTAAATAATGGTAACTATCTTGGTCAATAATAAAAATGTAATGTAAATTCTAATCTTATCATGTGCACCAATATTAAATAAGCAATTATTGGTGTGATTTTGAAAAAAGAGAGAAGACAAAACCTACTCCATTATACTTTGGCTTTTACCGTGGCCGTCTCTTAAATTCGTTGTACACGTTGACAGTTCCTACAAGTAATAAAAAATATCAATATGTGTTTTGGCAGCAATTTTGTGAACGTAAATCATAATATCGCATTATTTTGTTTTAAGATTAGAGAAATTTCTTAATTTTTAAATTTAACTAATGATATATTAAACTTTAAAATTTATAATATATCAACTAAAATTTGTCAAATTAACATTAATTTTAAAGCTCCAACTACCGCCGCTTGATTAAAAAAAAGAAAGAAACATATATCTAAAAAGGATAATATCAAGACATATTTAGAGACTTAAGGACACTTGTCAACTTGGTCAGCCTTCCATCCCCCTTTACCCCACCCCACCCCACCCCACCCCGACCCCAGCACAATCCGGAACAAGCACCACAAAACAATACAAAATTAAAAATGAATAAACTGCGATAAAAATTGGAAAGGCAAGTTCTGCAAAAGACCAAAACATGTAAAACTTTGTGACATAAGTATGTGTGGTCATGAAACATGGCTTCTCAAAGCAAATTAGGTAATCCAACAATGTTTAAATGGGAGGTGGGGAAGGATCGTATTGTGAAGAGAAGAAATCTAGAATCCAGATAATTTGGCGAACCAAATGGCCAAATGTGAGATAAAGATGCACATACAAATATGAACATTGTATATTCGCCTCAAACTCACAGATTCATGAAATCAATTTCTTGCACCAATGTATAGCTGTGAATTTTGATTCATTTACCACTTCCACCATTTCATAAAGCTAAAACCTTCCCAACTCAGACAATTCATAAGCGCTCCGTTGATTTTGAACTAATTATTTAGAATGTCACAAATAAAGTACAAGAAAAATAATCAAGTTGTGTTTATATTTTAAAACTTCGTTTGGTTGAACTAATAAGACTTAGCAAACATTTTCATTAGGTTGAGAATTCGAGTCTTATTAGTGAATAATTTGTAAGTGTCATCGTAAACTTTTAAATAGACAGATGACATATCAAAAGAGTCTCCTTTCGCCTAAATTTTTTGTAACAAAAAAAATTTATGATATTTATAATAAAACTAGTTATAATGTTAATTTATGATCTCACAATAAAAATCACTTAAAAGAATATAGCGTAATAATAAGTCAGAAGTTGAAATTGAAGTCAAACCATGCCAGAATTTAAAATTGCACTAATTGAACAACATCGATATACTTGGTTTCTTATGCAGTCTTAAAAATTAAAAGCGCAACTAAGTATTATTAATTGTCATTTAATTTTTTTTACGTGAGTTTAAGTAAATTTTTTTGTATTAAATATTTTTTTAAGTTAAAATTTATATTCATATTAATTTATATTTAAATTATTTTTAATTATTAATTTTTATAAAATAAAATAAAATAAAATATTTAACATACAAAAAAGTCAAATGCGAGTTTTTATGGGAAAAAAAAAAGAGAGTAATTTATAATGATTTCATATGTGATTTTGTGTTTGAAGCAAATCTGCACTGTCATATGATAAGGTTACATGGTATTATCTAATGACTTTAAAAAGTATTGATTATATATCGTCAATACGTTTATTTTATCATCGTAGGAATCGTATTTTTAAAATACTTGACACGGTTTTCAAAGTGACAGGGTGGAAGTATTGAAAAGCAGTTGACGCCTGTCTCAGGTTGCAACGTACCCCTAACAAAAATCCAAACCGCTCCATTGCACCTAAGTGCCAACGACTACATGTAATATAATAGTTATACCACAAAAATATAGAGTACACGTTTATTTTATTTATTTAATTGGGATTATTGGGAGCAAGTAGAGACTTAATACAACTTTTGCACAGTTAAAAAATCACACAAAATAAGTTGTTAAAAAATAAATTTTATATCTTTTGCGTAAAATTTTCAAGTGACAAATATCATTTTTGGTATATACTGTTTTATGAATAAATTTATACCCACCTATTTCCTTGTTCTTGTTATTCTACGTGTTCTAAAAAAAAAATTATATTTTGAAGTGTTATCTTATAGTTTTCTAAACATTTGGCACAATAATTATATTATTAGCTACGATTTGAATTAAATATAAATAAACTAACTAAAAATTCGAATAAAGATAGCGTTCAATTATGATAATCTTGTTGAAATCACTATAATTTGTATTTTGAAACTTCGCAACTTGACAAAAATATTTTTTTGTGTGGAATTGTAGAGTCGTTGATGACTAATTGATTGGTTTTTAACCTCAGTACATTTTCCTGTTTATAGTTGAGATGAATAAATGGGTTGGTTGTTAATAATCGAATATTCTTCAAACAATTATTGTAGATCCTTAAAATGACCATTTCAAAAATACTTTTCCTTATATTGAATAATGCAATAAGCCACAAAAAAAATAAGAAAAAGCCAATTATTTTGTACCATACATTCATACAACAACCACCACCATCACCACCTCTAATGTAATTTATGGTCCACAACTTCTGTTGAGAGTCACGGTGTCAAGGTCTTCCAAGTTGTAAAAATTTGTTCCTTTTGTCGAAATGAGTTCAAATGATACAAATTTATTTGTGAAATTCTTTAGTTTTAGCCCTTATTCTCCGACTCCTACAAGAAAAATAAAATAAAATAATAATATCAATTATAGTTTGAAATCCCGTCACTTACTCTAATTTCATTTATAAATTAAAATGTAAAATAATATATAATTGAATTAAAGTAGAAAATCTATATCAATAATTAATTATTGCGTGATTAAATAAATATAAAAAAGTCTATCAATGATTAATTACATGAATTTTCAGTTTATTTCTTCCAGAACTGAAATAGCAAAAGCGTAACTATAAATAACACGGAGTAATTATAAAATTTATAATTGTATTCTGAAAATTTCTTTAGGAATTATCTTCAAATTTTACGTGTTATATTTAAATTTTAGAGACTCTATATTGTAGTAGTGTGATTTTACATTATTAAAATTTAAACTAAGACAAACGAAATTTAATTCTAATTAAATTGACTGTTTTTAAAATTATTTTATTAATATATTAACTTTTTATTTTTATTTTATAAATATATAGATGGACAAATTAGAACCGAAAGAAAGTTATAGCTACAATATACAAATATGAGTATATATGTATAATTTTAAAGTAAAAAAGAAATTTAATTTGTCCTAACGAGTTTGTAGATATCTTTATATTTTAAAATTAAATATATATTTTGATTTTAATGTTTTAAATTAAATGATGACGTTTTAATTTTAAATAAATTTAATTATTATTAAAATTCAAGGTAATATTTTTAATTATAACATATTTTGCATTCAAAATTTTAACCAATTACGTTAATTTAAAAGATTATCTGGGAATGGAGAAAGTAATATTTCATTATTATATGGAGTAATATATTTATTATTTGCCATTTATTTGTTCAATATTCGAGAAAGTTTAAGAAAGAACCCACCAAGATGCCTTGATATACGCGAATGACAAGTGCATGTAATATCAATCTTAATTATTGGACTATAAAATTTATTTTTTGGGCTGCCCTGCTCTGCTGCTGCTGCAATTCAGAATTTTCAAAATCATATATATTGTCAGCCTAGGGTTCTTCCGCAGCTCGGTCTGATTCAGATTTGCCGTTCAATTCTCAACATTAATAGGTACTCTCTCTCCCTCTCTTTCCTTTTTTACGTTGTTCAACTCAATAATTTCTTTCATGGTTTTGTGTGGATCTCTGATTCTCTCCGTTCGAAGAATTTCTCTTATAAAACCGTTGAGATTTGGGGTTTAATTTTATGTTATTTCGGTTCCTTCATCATTATTTTTGATTAATTTATCGAGATCTTGTTTTGCTAGTGTATCATCTTTGATTTCAGATAGGTGTTTTCGTACGCGATTCTGGGTTTTCGTTCAGATTGATTCTTGGAACCTTTGAACTCATAAATTTGATATTTTCTACTTCAATTGCATATATATATACCGTGCTTCTTTTTAATCCTCTTGATTAACCTGAAAAGGAACATTATATTTCCCCCCTTTTGCAATGAAAAATTTATTGTAAATTGTTGGATCTCATTGCTTATGATATTTGATTTCTCAATTATTTTCTTTTTTGGCTTGATTTTTCTTGTACATATTTTGTTATATTCATTGCTTTGTGATCATAATAATTGACGTTTCTGGATCTGATTGTTTTCACTTAATTTCTAAGACATCAGAAGTTCTTTTCTAGTTTTCTTAAACTATTTGTTCTCAAGATTCTCGAAGAAAGTTCTCCTTCCTTGTATTCGTAAATGAAATTGTCAGCTAGATTTTGTGTTTTGTGAATCACGGTCATATCTATAAGTTTTATTAACATTAATTGAGTTCGTACGAATCTCTATCCAGTCACATATGGACATTTTTATTGTGATATACAACATATTTTCCGTGTATTGACATTTCATTGTTTTTATGATTTATCTCAATGAATCTAATTGTTAATGACAGTTCATTTTTCCGTTATAAGTCCAAAATTCCATAATTTTCTGATCTGCCGATTATTTTCTCCAGGCAATATATTCTAGTTCATCAAACAACCAGGGAATGCTGAAAGATGCTCATAAAAGTGGACAGGTCTTTCTCTGAGGTCAATGGGGTTGAAGCTCCATTTCAACTGTCCTCGTTCATCTTTGATGAGATTGGACATATAAATTGTAGCATTTTCTATTTTTATGGCCAAATGCCTGCCGTTTCTAGGTATTTGAAGAGTCGTATCCTGGCATTTCAAGACCTCAGTGAAGATGGTTGAAGTTTTATCTGCTTGAAATATATGACCTTGTAAGTAGTTATATTGATAGATTGCATTAGACAGCGGAGAATATTATAATTTTGTTTGTTTCAAGTATCATAGTCGTCATGGAACATAAAGGCAGTGTGTTGATGCAACGGTATGAGCTAGGGAAATTCTTAGGCCAAGGTACCTTTGCCAAAGTTTATCGTGCAAGAAACCTCATGACCGGCATGAGTGTGGCCATCAAGATGATTGACAAAGAAAAAGTTTTGAAGGTTGGAATGATTGACCAAATCAAACGAGAGATTTCTGTAATGAGATTGGTTAGACACCCCAATATAGTGCAGCTTTATGAAGTTATGGCCAGCAAAACCAAGATTTATTTTGTAATGGAATACGTGAAAGGTGGTGAGCTCTTTAACAAGGTTGCCAAAGGGAAGCTAAAGGAGGATGCTGCAAGGAAATATTTTCAACAGCTGATTAGTGCCATTGACTTTTGCCATAGCAGAGGTGTTTATCACAGAGATTTAAAACCAGAGAACATATTGCTGGATGACAACGGGAATCTCAAGATCTCCGACTTTGGGTTGAGTGCTCTTGCTGAATCGAAGCGTCAAGATGGATTGCTTCATACCACATGCGGGACACCTGCATATGTTGCTCCGGAAGTGATTGGCAGGAAAGGCTACGATGGAAGTAAAGCTGACATCTGGTCATGTGGGGTGATTTTATATGTTCTTCTGGCTGGCTATCTTCCATTCCATGATTCAAATCTGATGGAGATGTACAGGAAGATTGGCAAGGGAGAATTCAAGCACCCCAATTGGTTCTCGCATGAGGTACGTAGGTTAATATCAAAAATGCTGGATCCTAACCCACATACAAGGATATCGATTGCCAAGATTATGGAAAATTCTTGGTTCCGAAAAGGGTTTGACCCAAAAATTAGAAGAGGTGAAATGGAAGAGAAGGAACCAGCCACTCTTGATGCTGATGTTTTCGGCGCTTCTGAGAGTAGCAGCACCAAGGTGGAAGCAAAGAAAGAACTAGAGAAGCCAAGCAACTTGAATGCTTTTGATATCATTGCACTTTCTGCTGGATTTGACCTGTCTGGTCTGTTTGAAGAAAGAGAGCAAAAGAAAGAAGTAAGATTCACATCTGCGCAGTCGGCGAAGACCATAATCTCCAAGTTGGAGGACGTAGCCAAAAGACTAAAGTTGAAAGTGATGAAGAAGGATGGTGGATTCTTGAAGTTGGAAGAATCAAAGGCCGGCCGGAAAGGTGTCTTGGCGATCGATGCAGAAATCTTTGAGATTACTTCAAATTTTCATCTGGTCGAGGTGAAAAAGTCCGGCGGGGATACCTTGGAATATCAGAGGACAATGAAGCAGGAGATAAGGCCAGCTTTAAAAGACATCGTGTGGACTTGGCAAGGTGATCAGGCAGAACCCCAGCATCAGCAACCAGATTTACCCCTTTCCTAAATAGTAGCTTTGCAGGTGGTGTTACCTCATAATATGTATGCAACAATGTGAATTTCTCTTATTATTAGTGGTGTGTGATTATTTTTCGATGACTTTTGTGGTATAATTTTTTGCACTTTACAGGCATCTGTTGCCCATGATATCCGATTTTGTCAAATGGTAAATACATGAACCTACTGCTTTCCTACACTATATCACACTGGAATATTTCAGTCCTTTAATTTGAATTCTTACACTAATAGCAAAATTAGAAACATTTCTATTTTCAAATAGTGAAATGAAAATTTTCCACTTTTCATCTTAAATTATCCCTATCATTTAATTTCTATAATGAGAATTTCCACCATAAATATTTAATAGAAGATACTCTGTATATGTCACAGGAAAAAATACGTGTCTAAGACTTACTCTTTTCGTTGCACAATAAGTTGTATTTTATATTCTAAAATTTTTTCATAATAAATAACATTTTACATATTCCTAAAAACTTATTACTTATACTTTATAACTTACCCTTGAGTGTAATTAAAATAATTATTATCTCTCGTTCTTTTTATTTGTGTCACATTCTTTTCTTTAACATAATTCTTTCTTTTTGTATGATTTTAATAAATGGTAAAAATGTGAACTTATTAAAATTTTAACATAAATTTTAGTCTCTTTAATATGTGTGAAACTAATTACAATGCCACTCGTTATGAAACAGAGAGTATAAGACTATATATGTAACTATAGTATTTCAAAATGATATTAATATTATTAATAAAACAAATCTCCAATTTTGAAAAAAAAAAAAGAAAGAAAGAAAAGAATACTTGGCTTTATCGGTAGTTGCCATGGAACAAAGAGATCAATATTCGACTTTAGGTTTCGTTTGGATTTGATAGAAAGAAATGAGAGGGAAAATAAATTTGATTTACGTGTAATTATTATAGGAGATCATAAAATTTTATAATCCTTGTGGGAGACCATTCTTTTCATATGTAATTTCATTTTATGTGTAAGAGAAAAGGTCGATTCTTTTTTCTTTATTACGATTCTCTCTCATTTCTTCTCATCACTATTTCACAACTACTTTTTATTAATTTTTATATCTATACCTCTCATTCAATTCACTCAATTCAATCGCAACATTAGCAATTCAAGTTCCACAATAATATATCCTTTTTTCACTTTTCAGTGTATACTCCGTTCGAAAATTAAACATATATTCAATTAACATAAAATAAATTTGTAAAAATTTATTATTCAAAATTAAAATGAATTTCTTTAATTACGATTTATGAAATACATGAATAATAATCGTAAATACAAACTTTTATATTTTGATATTTTTATAAAATCATAAATAAAATTTATAAATAATATTACATTACTAATTTTAAAGCGGAGGGAATATGTTTTCCTTTAGCAAACTACTATAGCACTCTATATACGTTAATTTAGTTGTCCAGAAAACTTATCGACACGTCCCCATAAGTTGTTTACAATACTCGACAATATATATATATATATATATTTATTTATTTATTTATTTATTTATTTTGTTGCTAAATACAAAATATATATTCCACAAAGCAATAACATACTAATTTGACTTTTCATTACACTACTTCTGTTTGTAATCTGGAGATGCATGCAATCATAGAACTTTTTAATGGAGCTTGTCAATGAATGAGGACCCTTAACACTTGTTGGATAATGAACCGTTTTCTCTAGGAAATTACTAAATTAAATTCTTGAAATTTGAGATAATTAAATGACAAAAATACGGAAATAGTTTTTGTACTTTTTATTTGATTTCAATTTAGTCATTGTATAATTTAATTATCATAATATTCCTTGTATTTTTTTATTTAGGTATCATTTTGATCCAAATTTAATATAAGGTATATATAAAAGTTGACATCTATTAAAAAAGTGACCAAATAATGCTTATTTGAATTTTTTTTAAATAAAAAGGCATACACTAGTTTTTTTTATAATTTTTTTTAACTATTTTACTATCAAAATGTATATCATTCCTTATTTAACAAATTTATTATCTATCAACAATTACATCAAATTCCTTCCAATATTATAATAATAATTTTTACATTTTATTATTCTTCATTTATAAAAAACTATACCTAATATATATAATGTCTATATATAATATATGTCGCATGGACTATATATTATACTATGTAATATATTTAATATATATATATATATATACACACACACACACAGGAGAAAAATGGATGCTCTCATGTTAGTATATAATTGTTCATGCACATTGCGTTGAATTTATATTTTATTTCATTCTGAAAAATTTCAACCTATGTAAAAGCATTTAAAATAAATATGGTCATAAATTTTTTCAAAACAAATTATGATGTTTAACATATATATTATAACTGTACAAAAATAGTGCTTTTTTCTATATAAATAATCTAAATATTACATTCTTAAGAATGTTAAATATTACTAAAATTTTTGGAAAACGTATTATGATATACCACACACACACACACACACACACATATATATATATATATTTATAAATTATAGAATATACTTATATATGATATTGTAATATTTATTATATACATTATATAATAATTATAATATAATGTATTGCATAACATGTTATAATTAATAAGACTATTTTCCTATTAGATTTCCTATTACATTCTAGAAAAATCTTGAAAGTGAAAATACTTAATTTTAAAATTCAAGTAAGAATTATTTAATATATTTTCAAATATATATAAGTTTTTATTGTCACTTACTATTGAATTTGGATCAAAATAAAATTTTCATAAAATGTACAAGAACTATTTTGATAATTAAATTATCGATGGTTAATTTGCTCAATTTATAAAGGACTTAAAAGTTCATCGTCAATATATCTATTTAATTAAAGATAACATATATACAATCAAATTAAGCCAAAGTCAAAGCTTTCTTCATCTTCATATGGGAAAAAGGCAAAAATGCTATAAATATTATGAAGCAAGCGTTTTTTCAAGAAATTAGTTGCGGGCGAGCTCAGTAAAACAAGTATTCGCAAATGTTAAAGCTCTTGCGTGCATACGTGGTACAAAGCATGGTAACATTATCTTTCGAAATTGTATTGTTTGTTCATGCCTTAATTTTATAACACAATTATGAGTATTACGGAAGTATGAAAAATTGAAATTAATCTAATAAACGAAAACTTTTATAACGACAACGAGAAGCATAAACCACACCAACTTTAATGGAGTACGTACTGATTATGAAATATTAGCTGCAACCTGCTAACCTACTAAATGAAGGCTGATTTAGATAGAAACAACTCGATCGGTTAATCACATTATTTGCACAAAAATACATATTACATCGTCAAGTGGTTTATTTAAAATCAAAATTCCACAAAAATCATTTAGACTTAATAAATAACAGTAAATCTGAAATAAAAGATGTTATAAGACCAAATGTGACTCCGAAGTTGGTAATTCGAGACTGAATTGTAACATCCCACATTGGAAATAGGTGATTGTGTGAATGTGTATACGGATGTTCAAGCCTACCACCGCTTACACCAACAAGTCATGACCTTTTGAGTGAGCTTGTGGTGAACTAGGATGATCTAAGTTTTGAACCAATATATTTGACCCAAGTTTTGGACCAGTATATTTGAATGCATTTTGACCATATTCACCGAAATATTTGAATACATTTTGACTATAGTCACTGAAAAATATGAAATAATTTTCCCATTTTCGCTAGGATAGATACTACTTGAGTAATGCTTGTGGCATGATTGAGTAGTTTTGTACGCCTGCAACAGACTGAGCCCGCCAGTAACCATCCAACTTTTTCTTAAAGTTTCGGTCACACTTCAGTCTAATATGAGCCCAAATAATTCTCAAGTCAAGTCTCAACAATTTACCGACAAAAATCCTATTATTATTGAACAAAAATTACTAGTGAAGCTCAATCATAAAATATGAAATAGTTTTCCCATTTAAGAAAAAGATATGTAACACGGAAACTTTTAGCCTTAATTCTTATCCGGTTCCAACATATGATACTGTCATTATTGACCTTAAAGTTGAACAATCAATGACATTTGGAGAAGAATAATATATTTTAGGGAGATAAAGGATTTTTGTACGCACAAATCTTTTCGAAAAGATTTAAACAGTTCGTAGTAGACATATGTATGAAAAATAAACGTATTGTAATTGTGGTCCGTAGAAAGCCATCCCATCCCCTTTTTATTAAACAAACATGCTACAAATGATACATCAATTTCTACATCCATTCCATTAATTTCTGCACAACACACTCATTCATTTGCAGATTCATATAGTTTTGAGATCGAATGCAAGGAAGTTGAAACGGGGACCAGTTGACAACCCATTTTCGTTTTAATTATTTCTTGAAAACGATCTACTCATTCTACCTTATTAACTACATATATATGGTCCCAGACAGACGAAAATCATTTGCAGATTTAGAGAGTTGCCTTTGATTGACTCGAATTGTATGAGATAAATATTTGTAATACTTTTTTATTATTATAAATAAAACTAATTTCGTTCTTTATTTCATTACACGAAATTAGTTACGGTTTAATTTTTTTGTATCCTACGCGAGCTACTTTATTCCACAACCAAAATTCTACAAGATTCATCCATTTTTTTTTTCATCTCAACCTTATTGATTTTTTCATAATTTTTAATATGTGAAAAATATATGTTGTTAATGAAAAGTTCATTGGCTATTATAAATGGCTTAGTAATTCATTAAAAAATTAAATGCAAGTGGAAAGTTTAAGTGCGAAACCTGGATCATAAACATGTAAACCTTACCATCCATAATGGCGAATTATATTACATTACAAATTTTATAATCGTATAATAACTACAACCAAATGATCCTTTGTTAATTTTAAATTACAAATGAATTAAATGAACTAATATTTATCCATAATTTTGGTAGCAATTAAATGAGAAAAAGAAGTCGATTATAAATGAGACAATCTACATATACAGTATATAACTGTCGGTCTCGGTCCCCACGAGGTCACGACCACGGTCGTCGTCACTTCTATTAACCAAAGTGGAGTCTTACTTTGAGTTTTATATGTTAAATACCAAATGATTTTTACCTTTGGCTTCGCCACTAACATTATATATATTAGTGGCTTCGAGTCTTAATTTTTCGCCACTAACTATTCGATCGATCAGTATCCAACAATTCTTTAGGCTAGAGTCGAGTCTTAATTTTGGACATTAACTATATAATATCTGACTATTTTTTAGACTGTAACTAACCTGATTAAAAAGTCTTAATCAAAGTTATCAGAATCACATTGGAGTGGGGCAATCGCACCAATCAAATTGAATCGGTGTTTAAACCGATCTTATTCACAAAAAAAATATCGGAGAGAATCGCATGAATTGAATAGCTTTTTTTAAAAATCAGTTTACCGAATGGATTTATTAAAAACGGACTAGATTTTTTAGTCGACCAAAATGTCTTTTTTAAATTATTTTCAATCATAGTTTATAACAAAATTAAATATGTAATTCACTTATTAAAACAACTATAAATTCATTAAAAAGAAGAATTAACTTTTAAAACATAAAATTTTAGGAATAAGTAATAATACGAGAAAAAATTGTTTATTTTATCTCGTTAAATATTGTATTAATTGATTTTGTGTGGTAAATGATTATAATAGATAGTTAGTTAAGGCTCGTATATGTATTTAAAATATAGTTATAATTTAATTTTGGTAGCGTAAACTAAAATTTTAACTATATAAAATTATATATATATATATAT